>JAWNNU010000714.1:0-21234 GCA_035044585.1 Scaptomyza polygonia | reverse complement strand
TTTTTTAATTTCTAAAATCATTTGACTTACCTAATTTAAATATAAATTTTTTTTTTTCTGATAGACGAACTTCGGTCTTCGTTTCGTTTTAAAACTGATTTTCTATAAGGCGTGTAATAGCGACCCATATTGCTTAATAGGCTTCCAAAAGTATATATATATATATCAATAATTCAAGAGCACACATAAGTATTGCGCAAATGATATATAAATTGCACCTCGAGTTATGTGCAGTTTTATCTGAGGCATTTGTGATGAAAAAAGTCTTTCAACAAGCTTTGTGAGCTCGTAAAAAATATAGAAAAACAAGATAGCACTTACAGAAAGGCAATTCCACTACAAAAACGTGTTGCAATAGCAATGTATGCGCTAGGTTCATCAGCTGAGTACCGGACCATAGCAAACATGTTCGGAGTTGGAAAATCGACAGTGTGCACAATAGTGTTGGACTTTTGTAGAGAGCTTTGGAAGCAATTGCGACCTCTGTATCTTCAAAATTTTCCATTGACAGCTGGAACAGTTGAAGAGTGTGTACGTGGATTTGAAGGTATGGGATTTCCGCAATGCCTTGGCGCTATTGGTAAGACTTGTTTTCAATACTTTTAAATTTGTGTAATATCACTCCACATTTCCAGATGGATGTCATATAGCAATTCACCCATCTACAGAAGACGCTGTAGATTATCATAATTACAAAGGATGGTACTCTACAGTTTTGCTAGCTTTAGTAGATGCAAGGTTTGTAAACAATTACTATTGCTAAACGGATGTCTAAATAATAAGTGTTCTTCAGGTGTAGAGTACCGGTTTTCATAATAGGAGACTCTGCATTCAGACTTGGTGATGAGCTTATGAAACCATACCCTTTCACTGTGGCACAACCAGCGGATAAAAAAGCGTTCAACTATCGCCTTTCTAAATGCAGGAGGGTAGTTGAAAACGCATTTGGCCACCTCAAAGCTCGGTTTAGGAGAATCGGAAAGGGTATTGATAACCACGTGGACAACGCTACACTGATTATCAAGGCGTGTTGTGCACTGCACAATTTTCTTAACGACGAAAATGACGAAGTATATAAAAGTTGGTTGGCATCACAGCAAATGATCGACGATGAAAGACATTCACCGGACTTATTAATTATCACTCAAAATTTTGGTAGAGCAGAGGATATACGTAAAGCATTGACATCTTTCATTTGTAAGTACATATTTTATTTTATTAATTATTGTTTATGACACCAGAGCGTCTTTCAGGTTGCTAAAATCAGAAACGCAGCGTTCCAAAAGTGCCACTTTCTTCTCCTCTATTTCTTTGTTCTCCTCATGCGCTTCTTTAAGAGCTTCTTTAAATTAAAGAGGACTGCTCCATATAACTGCATATTATTGCCTGAAAGCTTTGTTTTTTCTTTCCAGATGAGCGCTCACAATCCGAATCTGATGTTGCTGAACATGGCGTTTCGTTAAATGGACTTCTTTGCGATGTTGGTGAAGGCGAAATTGGAGTTGCAGGTGCAGAAGATGTTGATGAAGCCACATAATACTTTTTAGTACTTAATATATTAAACAATAAAATATTATATTTACCCATAATTCTGTCTTCCAAAATTGCTTCAAAGTCAATGCTTTTGCTTTTGTGAAATTGTGCAATTTTTTTTTTATTTCAGCGCCCGTAAAGTAAAAGCCAAACTTCCGCATTTCTACCGCCATTTCCTCGTAGATGTGCGAGTTTTTTCTGGCAGATCGCAGATGTTGCAATCTGCTCTGCCATATCTCGATGAGGCAGATTTCTGCCCATATCGCACCAATTAACTCTTTTTTTTTGCTGCCATAACTTCTGTTTTTTTTTTCTGCAACAAATAACAGCTGTTCGCATATGAGTTCTTCTAGCAAATTTAAGTTTTTTCAAAGCAATCAGCTTTAAAATATGCAAAAACAGCGCCATCTGGGGATTACGTTTGACAGTTCTTGTATGAGTTAATCTCGCGATTACAAGTAAATTGGCGCTTTAATCTCGTCAACGACGCTAATCGCAAAATTAACTGGTATATCAGAACATGGCATTAGTGCGTTAAGGGCAACAAGCAGCTTTTTTCCCATACAAAAAGTAGTGGTGACACAAAGTTGAGTTAAGTTTGGATGCAGTTGCTTGTACTCGATATACATTCGGTACATCGTATTAAAGATAATAAGTTAATTTTATAAGGAAACATTTACAGGGGAATTTTCATTTATGGGACAATATTTTGGATCTTAAGAATATGCTTATGAAGTAATAATTTTAATATGAAATGAGACATATATATTACATGAGCTGTCTTTATGTTACCATGCTTATGGCGGCCTAAAAGGCAGGTCCAAAGGGTGGTGCCTCTTGAGTCGACGCTGGGTGCTGTTATCTAGCAGGTCAATAGCTAGGTGATTGCAGTGAGACTCGAGTCTGTCTATGTATTTTGGCTGTAACGGCTTACCTCTTCGGAGACAGTGGGAACTCCAAGGTTCCTATGGATCACCAGATTTTTAACATAGAATGAAGAATAGAAGAGCTATGTTTTGAAATCTCTGCAGTATCTCGATGTTGGATGTTGAGGCTGTACCCCAAAGCTGGATCCCATATGTCCATATCGGTTTTAGGATAGACTTGTATAGCAGCAGTTTGTTTCTTAGGTCAATTTGGGATGTACGTCCAAGGAGCCACTTCAGTTTTATGTGCTTTATGGAGAGCTGCTTTCGATTTGTCTTTATGTGTGCCGTCCAAGTCAGCCGCCTTTCCAAGGTTAAGCCAAGGTATTAAACTGTGTGCTCCGACGGCAGGGTCGAGCCATTTAGAGAAACTGGTGGGCAGGATTTTTTTGTGGTGGCAAAGGTTATTTGTGCTGATTTATTTTCGTTGACCACGATGTTCCATCTTTTGAGCCATGGCTCGAGGTAAGATAGCTGGGCTTGAAGGATGGCCGATGCTGCTGCAGAGTCACTTGATGTGGCCAGGAAAGCTGTATCGTCTGCATAGGTGACGATAACCAGGTCATCTCTGTTTAGGACTGGAAGATCTGCTGTGAATAACGTGTAGAGAACTGGTCCAAGAACGTTCGCCTATTTAGGTAAGATTTGAGCAATAGGAAGAGTGGCGCTGGGAGCACGCGTTTTAGCTTATAGAGTAGTCCTGGATGCCAGACACGGTCCAAGGCCTTTTTCACGTCTAGGAATGCAGCGAAACAGTACTTCTTAGATTCAATTTAGTTGAGGATCGCGTGTACAACTCTGTGGCATTGCTCAGGCGTTCCATGCTGACTCCTAAAGCCAAATTGGTGAGCTGGGATTAAGTTTCCGTCTTCCAGGACTGGTAGTAGTCTGACTAATAATATTCTTTCAAATATTTTAGACAGGATCGCCAGTAAGCTGATGGGACGGTAGGAGTCAGGGTCCTGTTCAGGCCTTCCTGGTTTGGGTATCATTATGATTTCCGCACACTTCCATTGAGAAGGGAAATGGTGGAGTCTAATGATACCATTGTAGATGGCTGTGAGGAAGGCAACGGCACGTGACGGGAGGAGCTTTATGGTTGTTGTGTCTATACCATCATATCCGTGGCTTTTGTTGGAATTCAGGCTGGCAACTTTGCTCTGAACCTCTTCTGTCTCTGTGGGATGGATCGGCAAATCCATTTGACAGGGTGCGTCCAGAAATGAATGCGTGGCAGTTACATCCCTGAAAGAGCAAAGGTTGAAAGGGGTGAAAGTTTTTTCTAGGTGTTGTGCGAATGTCCCTGCTTTCTCTTCATTCGATCGGCACCACAGGTGCAGCAGTGCTCCGTATAAGTGGGATTCTTTTGGTGGGCCTCTTTAAATATTTTTTGGCATTCCAGAGATTGTGCTCAACCCCGTTTGGTTCCGCATTTCGAAGATAGTCTGCCAACCCTTCATTGCGTAGATCATACAGAAGTATCTTCAGGTCTTTGCTTGCACGATTAAGAGCTGCCTTGTCACGAGGATTTCGACTGAGCTGCCAAACTCTACGCAGACGACGTTTATTTCTATGTTGCGCCGTGACTTCTTCGGAATGGAGATACTGGTGTCTGTGTCTCTGTTGTCTACTTGGGCTGAAAGGGTAATACGGATTGCTGAGATTGCCTGCTTCATGTATGCTGCGTGTTAGTGTTTCGACCGCTGCTTCAATGTCCTCAAAATCGTTCTTATTTTGCACTACGCTAGGGTTTACACCGCGTGACATCGCAATATCAATGATGCCAGGTTGCTTGCTAGGGTCTGTTGGCCAGTAAGTTGGTTGTCCAGGCGAGTGTACCGTGAGATGCATTGCTTGAACGCATGAGAAAAGAGCGACTCCCTTTGGGTTGCATAATCTGGAGCCCCACCAGGTGTGCTTTGAGTTAAAATCGCCACCGATTATAGACCTGTTGCCAAGGTCACTGAGGATTTGGGTGAACATTTGGGGGTTAACGTGGTACCTTGGTAGAGCATAGGCTGAGGCAATTGTGAGGCTTCCATTAGGGGTGTCAAATGCCATTACGTCTGCTTGGAACCAGGTCTCCAGTACAGGAGTGCGTTCAGAAAAGGTGATGTTGTTTTTTATAAGTAGTGCTGCACCACCTCGAGCATTGCCGTTCGGGTGGAGGTTAGATTGTAGCCATTAATTTTGAAGAAGGATCTATCAGTGATGTGAGATTCGGATATGAGCATTACGTCTACGTTGTTTCTTTTGATGTACAATTCCACATCAGGCCTACTTTTGCATAGGCCGTTGGCATTCCAAAGGACAAGTTGGAGGCGTATTTGCATAAGGATGCTAGAATTGTGCCCATCATTTGCGTCATTTGGGCGAACTGTGCTTGCATTAACTGCATCATTGATTGGATTTGGGCAATGATCGGGTTGTCAGACTCAGCCTGTCCGTGTTTTGTGTTTCTGGAGCTACTGTTTCTGTTGACTTGACCAGCTACTACATCAGCATAGCTAGTGTGGCCATTTCTGGTTTGTGACGGGGAGGTGTTTGGCATGTTACATGAGAAGTTGGGTCTAGCTGGAGTATTATTTATAGCGTGCCTTACCTTACCTTGGTTTAGGTTTTGTACTGTGGCTTTGTAAATTCTGCAGCCTTTGTACGAAGCAGTATGTTATTCTCCACAATGGACACATGTGGGTGGTGCCTCACGTGGTTTGGTGCATTCGGGTGATTTGTGACTGCCGCTGCATTTGACGCAACGGTACGGCTTGTAGCAATATCTTTGCGTGTGACCAAAGTCTAGGCATCTGTGGCATTGAATTAGGTCGTTGAACTTTTTCAGGGGCTCGATTGTGACTATTGCATTGCATAGTTTGTTGACCTCAAATATGGATTTGTTGTTAGTTGCAGGCTCTAGGTCTACGAAGAACATTGCGATCGGCTCCTTTGTGGTTTGGTTCCTGGCATTAGCTATGTGGCGAACAGTGTGGCCCATTTTTTTGAGTGCAGTCAGAATGTGGTCAGTGGGGGTGCTGTAGTGTAAGTTTTTGATGACGGCTCTATAGGCTCTTTTTTGTTTGAGCTGGTAGGTGTGAAACTCCACTTTTTTGTTAACAAGCAGGTTAACTAGGTTTCTGTAGGTTTCCTCTGTTGTGGTCATAGCACGGATAAGATCATCACGTCCAGCTTTGTAGCTGTAGCTGTCACTGCTCGCAATTTTGTTGAATTCAGCTTGCATTTGTGATATGTTGCCATATCACATATGTTTGTGATATGTTATAAATATTGGTGGCGGCTTCGGTGCTGAAGGGGCTGCCTTTGCCTGGTTTGCCTTTGATGGGGCGGCTTGATCAGCAGTTCCATCTTGTTCGGCCAATAGGCCGAAGCTATTGGTTGAGTTGACTTCGGATAGCATGTCTTCTATGTCGCTTACCGACATTGTAGACGAGGAATCATATACCCTTGTTCCCCCTTTTTGTTTGCGATTGCGATTGGTGACCGATTTTTACGCTTGCTAGCGTTTTGCCACGTCGCGCTACAGCACGCCTCCCCTCCTTCGCTCATCGCACCGGCTGTAGGAACACCTGCAGGCGCTTGAAAATAAGCCACGTGGGACGAAAATCAGGTCACTGCACTGTTGACAACAAGTTCGTTGTTCTGTGACAGCCGAATAGTCAGCCTATGGTTGCAGCGCTCAGCTGATAACGTTTTGCGCTTGCGCTTACCGACGACGCAAAAATACAGACTACTGTACTTGCGTAGGCACGTCTCAACTCAGCGAGTGTTAGATCGCGAAGTGCTTTTCAATTTCCCAAACCTTTGTTTTGCCTAGTTGTGTGTGAATATGGCACCTGGACCCTTGCATTTACTGCATTCGTCGTTGTCAGTTACGCCTAGTCGTTTCGCGTGTCAGCGTCTAGACAGTGGCCTGTCAATAAACCCACTAGCCTCCAGCAGTCGAGCCTTTGCTTTGGTGTTTTGCCTTTGGCTTAAGCATTTATTGCGGTAGTTTGTCGTATGTTTTGCACATTATTTTAGAGATTTTGCATTTAGAGGTGATTGTCCACCGTAGTGCTGTTGAATCCTGTGCCATTGTTTTCATGTATGAATTTGGTGCCAAGATAGGTGTTGACGATCCCCAACCAAATTCATCAAAACTTTGGATGCCACGCCCATCTACACTGCCCTAGTCACTTCGCTAAAAACGGTAGTGCGTGTATCTTCCATAGTGTTTGAGCTAGAGTCACTAAATTTTGTAGGTTGATAACTGGTACCAACCCTCAAAAATTGCATCAAAGTTTCGGAGCCCTACCTACCCAATCCGCCCCCAGCCCCCTAACAGTTTAAAAACAGAAATGCTTATATCTTTTACAGTTTTTGAGCTTTAGCCACCAAACTTTGTTCCAAGATAGGTGATTACAACTTTCAAACAAATTCATAAAAACTTTGGATGCCACGCCAATCCATACTGACCAAGCTGCCCCAAACCGCCCAAATGCTTCACTAAAAACGGGAAGGCGTGTATTTTCCATAGCGTTAAGCTAGAGTCACCAAATTTGGTAGGAAGATAGCTATTAACGATATCCAAAAAACTGCATCAATGCATTGCATTTTGAAATCAAAAACGCCTATATTTTCCACATTTTTTGAGCTAGAGCCGCCAAATTTGGTGCCAAGATAGGTGATTAAGAAACCCAAAAAATGTGGATGGCGTCCCCACCCCCACCGCCGCCAGCCACCGTTCCACCATATTCTACTAACTTTGAGCTAGAGTCACCAAATTTGGTATGAGGATAGCAATTGACATCATAAATAGATCTGCAGAAAAACTTTGGACGCCAGGCCCCCCCATACAAGCCCCCAGCCCCCTTCCACCATATTCTACTAACTTTGAGCTAGAGTCACCAAATTTGGTATGAGGATAGCAATTAACATCATAAATAGATCTGCAGCAAAACTTTGGACGCCACGCCCCCCCGGGTGCGTCCGACTGCAACGATTCTACTTGTTTGGAGTTTAAGTTGTGATGAGGTAAATAAATATCTCACATGCAAATTATTTATACTTTTGCCAAATAACACATAAGTTTTTAATGCAAAAACTCAGTGCAACAATCACTACTTTTTTTTCAATTGCAAGATGCTCAAAAATTCAGTCATAGAATCGATTAAAATTTTTTCTTGTTAATACAAAGTAGACTTGATTTCCTTTCGTTTGATATATATGCGGTCATGACTGATAGCTTCTAAATGTGGAAATTTCATTAAGTTATTCGGGCATAATTAAATTTTCATACATAAATTCTTCCGTGCCAGGGGTGTAAATGATACGCATATTCGAATGACGTTTGTTGCCAATCATGCAGCTCACTAGTATGTATGTATGTGTATACAGTTTACCAGTAATGTCTTCGTACAGCAACTATGTTTTTCTTTGATATCGAAAAAAACATACTTCTGAATGGCATATAAAAAAAGTTTTAATTCATTTTTTTTTATTTATTATTTAAATGTATAAATCAAAAAAAAAGTAGTCCAATATGTCTAATAACAAAAAAGTTATAAATAAAAAACAATGAAAAGGCACGTTTTTGGCTCCAATAAAGTCTTCGTACACTTAACTTATTACATAAGAAATATTCTTAAAAATAAAAATTTAAGCAATCATAATATTTAGTTGGGTAACCTTTATTTTTTATGACCGCCTTTAGTCAGTTTGGCATTGATAATACCAGCTTTTCTGTATAGGATGGGTCAATTTTCGACCACTCTTCTTTCAAAACCTCAATTAGCCTTGATTTTGAATTAATATGATGATTCCTAATCTTTTTTTCCAACATATGCCAGCAATGCTCAATCGGATTGAGATCAGGACTCTGCGGTGGAGTTTTCAGCAAATGTGGCGTATTGTATGCAAGATACATTCTCGTATTATGTGCCATATGCTTTGGGTCATTATCATGCTGAAAGTAATACGAGCCGAATACACCCAACTTTTCCACGCTTGGCCCCAAATTTTTTTTAGTATATCTATATAAACTTTATGGTATATTATTCCCTCTATTATTTCCAAGCTACCGACGCCACTTGCAGATATACAACCCCAAACCATTACTCCCCCACCACCGTGCTTAATTGTCTTAATTGTGTTTTTTGGGTTTAACGCTTCTCCAGCTCTTCTCCACACCCGAAGTCGTCCATCTTATCCAAAAATGTTATATTTGGACTCGTCAGAGAATATAATATTACGCCAAAAGTCAGGAGACGCATTTTCAAATTGTTTTGCGAACTCCAATCGTTTTTTTCTGTTGGCGGCATTGACAAATGGTTTTCGTCTTGGCGTGCGCGACTTATACCCGGCATCCACTATAGCCAATCGAGCAGTCTCGGGGTGTACTTGCTTTTGGCTTGATCGAAGAAGCTCTGCACTAATATTATTTGCGCTTATAAATGGATCCGAGGCCACCATTCGCTTAATAGCCAACTCATACCTGCTTGTCAAACTTTTTGGCCTTCCAGATTTTGGCATAGTCTCCACCCGTCCTTCGTATTTGAACCTCCCAATGACGGATTGGAAAGTGGAACGACTGCGGCATAAAATCTTAGCAATTTCTGAGTAAGATTTTTGCTGCTTGACGTGCATGTTTAAAATATGCTGGCGTTCCTCAATACTCAAATATTTTCCTGGCATTTCGAAGCAAGATCTGCCCAGTTTTAGTCTAATGCACACAAAAATCTCTATAATATGCCACGAACAGTTGTCTAGACAAGCCTTAGCATACATTCAAAAACAACCGTTGTCATTTTCGCATTTGGTATGGAGCTAAAGTCTGAGCCCAGTACGGTGTACGAAGACTTTATTGGAGCCAAAAACGTGCCTTTTCATTGTTTTTTATTTATAACTTTTTTGTTATTAGACATATTGGACTACATTTTTTTTGATTTATACATTTAAATAATAAATAAAAAAACTGCATTAAAACTTTTTTTATATGCCATTCAGAAGTATGTTTTTTTCGATGTCAAAGAAAAACATAGTTGCTGTACGAAGACATTACTGGTACACTGTATGTACGTTTGTTTTCTTTATTTCAAAGCACAGGGTAAGTTCTACTGCAAATCAAAATGAAATTTAAGCCGGCAATCAATTTATGCACACGAACATATTTACAACGTATATTTGCGATCAGTGCTAGTATTGTTTACCAAATCAAACCAAGTATAACTCCGTAGACAAACACAAGAAAACAATAAATTATTGAGAGCACTCAAAAAATCACAACCGTCACCAACGAAAGATAAAGCTTGTTTCTTCATTTATTTTGAAAGTATTAGTTGCCAAAAAGGCTTGGTAACTCAACATTTGGAGGCCCCGACGAGATAATTCTAAATCTCATTTGCGTTATTGCTTATTATAGTGCATTTAATAAGCAAAAGTGACTATTGCGAAGTTCTGATATGAATAATAAAATTTACATAAACATATAAAACTGAATTATAACCTCTACGCGGCGTGTGAGCTGTAATTGGGCTTTCTCTTAGCCATCATTCATTTATGTGCGCGCTTAAAATCAGCGCTAAGGCTTTTGACTCTTGCGTTCCTCTTTTTGCTTAGTGCAATCGCTGTTTTCTAACTACGTTAGTCTTGGTCTGAAGAACTTGTGAGATAGTTCGGAGGGGGCTAAGCTGAGGCCACCAGGCGTGTCGCGGGTTGCGGATAGCGAACGGCCTCTTATGAGGTTAGCTGCGAATAAGCGAGAATCCTTGCAAATAAGCAGTCCCGGACAAACAGCGGTTACGGTACCGTTCACCGTACTGACAAGACGCTTGTGTCGCCGTCTTTAAAGCATAGCCTCACACACTTCCAACACCCTCACACATACCTACCCCCATCCCAACCCCCCCATATCTCACTCCGGGCTGGACTAAGGTGTAATTCGAACCGTACTGAAAGTCAACTTGGCCGGGGGCCCGGATTAAAAACTAGCCCAGTCGCTAACGGTGAGCTCAGGCAGATGGCGACCGCCTGTTCTAATTAGCCTTACCCGGGTATTACAGATCTCTGCCCGGGTGGACCTGATATTTCTCTGCAACTCGTGGGAAAACATGAAGAACACAGAAAAAGACTTTAAAGTACAGCGGGATACCCCTGCTGCCAGTGTCGCGAGGCACTTTGAGGACCGCCTCCTTGACGGGGATCGCCCTCCAACGTGCGCGCGCGCAGCGGACGAGGGAAGCCCCACGTCACCATGTCGCCCCAACTGCAGGAGGAGGTAGCTCGGCTGGACCATCCCAGCCGATGCGGCCAAGTCTAAGCGCAGTTAGGCGACATAGCGTGCAGCGCCAGCAGCCACAAGCGCAGCTGCCAAAATTGGGAGAGCCGGGCGGTTTGGACGACCCAAACCGAAAAACCCTCAACGGCTCGAAAACCAAATGGTACCTAAGGTACCTTCAGCAGGGAGTACCCCCAGCTGAGGCACTGCGCATGGCGACGGCCGGACGGGACTCGGCAAGTCAGGTACGGGGACCAGCCCCCAAACGCCTTAGCAGCACCCTGACGCCACCCACTGCCACCCCCAAGAGGGCGTGCACAGAAGAGCGTCCCGGCACATCTGCAGCCACCGCAGCAACAGCAGTGAGGTCTTCCTCACCAGTGTCCACCGAGACTCGCACTTCGTATGCAGCGATTGCGAAAAAGGTCAAGGTGGCCGTGTTACCTGTGGAATACCCGCAGGTAATGCTCAGCCATGGGGACTTGTCCGCATTGGAAGAGGCCATCCTGGACGAGGTTGTCCTCACAGGATGGGACACCGCGGTCGCGTTCGCGGGCATTCATTTCCGGGTTGGCTACCTGGTCATTGAATGCTCCGACGATCACTCAGCGGAGTGGCTGAGGACCGTGGCGTCAAGACTGCAGTCATGGAAAGGTGCTCCACTGCACTGCAAGTTGGGTGATGATATCCCATCACCCCATAACATCACCATCTTCTGCCCAAGAAGCGCGGATCGGTCAACCGAATCCTTGTTGGTTCTGCTGAGGAACCAGAACAAGATCGAGACCGACTCGTGGAAGGTGCTGTCGAGGAGAATGGAAGGCGGAGGTGCGCTATTGGTAATGGGCATCGATGAGGCCTCCAAGAACGCGATAGTGGCGAGAGGCCACCAAATTTCATTCCGCTACGGGACCATCCCCGTCAGCGGTCTGAAAAAGAAGAGTGTTGGCGCGGAGAAACTAAAATGGGCAATTGGAACCTTCCAGCGTTACAAATCTCCCGGTCTGGATTGTATATCACCGGTATTCCTGCAGCAGGGACGGGGAATACTCCTACCCACTCTAAGGAAAATCCTGGTCAGTAGCCTAGCACTTGGTCATATACCAAGCACTTGGAGTAGAGCTAGGGTGGTCTTCATCCCCAAGGCAGGGAAGACAGATACCACCAACCCAAAGTCCTCCAGACCCATAAGCTTAACATCGTTTTTGCTGAAAACGTTGGAAAAGCTGGTGGATTATAACATCAGGAGCACTCTGCTCACACAGAGTCCACTGCAAGCAACGCAGCATGCATACAGAACAGGCAGATCTACGGACACTGCCCTGTATGAGCTGCACCGCACTTTGCGGGCGGCAGTAGTAAACAAAGAAGTAGCAGTCTGTGCATTTTTAGACATTGAGGGCACTTTCGACAACACATCACATGATGCTGTCAAGGCCACCTTGGATAGAAGAGGGCTGGACAGTACAACTAGTAGATGGATATCATCCTTACTAGGGTCCAGACAGGCTACGGCATCTATACAAGATAGTACCGTAACAGTAACAACCACAAGGGGCTGTCCACAAGGGGGGGTTTTATCACCCCTCTTATGGAGTATACTAGTAGACGAATTATTAAGTAGACTCGCTAACAGTGGTATCCAATGTCAGGGCTATGCAGACGACATTGTGATAATAGCTCGGGGCAAGTATGAAGAAACTCTTTGTGATAATGTTCAACTGGGACTTAGGATCACGCATGATTGGTGTAGGGAGGTTGGTCTCAACCTAAACCCTGCGAAAACAATCATCGTTCCGTTCACCAGAAGGTACAAGCTACAAAGGATGAGGGAGATTAGGCTCGCGGGGAGCCCAATAGAAACAAGCAAGGAAGTCAAATACCTTGGGGTCACATTCGACAGCAAATTAAACTTTGCTACCCATGTTCAAAATACGATTGCAAAGTGCTGCAGAGCGCTGTATGCGTGTCGTAACATAGACGGGAAGTCATGGGGAACTTCACCAAACATAATAAGATGGCTATACCTCATGGTAGTAAGACCCATGCTCACGTACGGAGCGATTGCATGGGGGGATAAGGCACAACAAATCACTGTGCAGAAGCAGCTTCAGAAGCTACAAAGAATGGCATGTGTAGGAATCACAGGAGCGATGAGGACCTGTCCCACATCCGCGCTTGAGGTTCTATTGGAGTTAACACCACTCCATCACACAATTAGGCTGCAACAAAAAGCAACGCTTTTAAGAATGTCCGTTGAAGGAGTTGGGAGAGGACACATTCTTAGTCGAGTAGAGGCAGACATGCTGTCGTGTGAACTTCCCCTACTGGCACAGCCAAGGGACGAAATGAAAGCCAAACATATGTTCGAGCAAAAGTTTCAAGTTCACCTCTGTAACAAAAAGGAGTGGACATCTTTGGAAGAGGTCCACAACATGAAGCCACACACCATAAAATGGTACACCGATGGATCCCTAACGCATCAAGGCTCCGGTCTTGGTGTGGTGGGCCCTCGGCTAACTTACGACGAGCCCCTAGGTATGCACACCAGCATATTCCAAGCTGAGGTATGTGCAATAGGGAGGTGTGTGGACGTTAATTTAAAGCGTAACTATCGGAATAGAGACATAGCCATCTTATCCGATAGCCAAGCAGCAATAATGGCACTTAGTAAGACCGAAATTAGGTCAAAGATATTTCAGGAGGTACGAACCAAGCTAGACACTCTGGGATCACAAAATAGGCTTGCCCTAAGATGGGTCCCGGGACATGTCAACATAGCGGGGAACGAAGAGGCAGACAAGCAAGCAAGAATGGGGGCAGCGACACCCCTCATAGGAAGAACCACAATACGGCAAGAGCTTAGGAACGAAGAGAGATTTTTGCGAATAACGAGCTGGGCAAGGACACCAGGACTCAGACAAGCACAACCGTTCTTGGGTGGCTACAACCTCAAACGGTTTAAGCAAGTAATATCGATGGGCAAAAATAGACTCAGGATACTCACCGGTCTTTTGACGGGACACTGTAGACTAAGAGGTCACCTAGCAAAGCTAGGTATAGTCAGCAGCGAAACTTGGAGATTCTGTGAAATGGAAGGAGAATCCTCCTTGCACATCATAGCAGAATGCGTAGCCTTAGTGAGGAAAAGAAGTAGTTTTCTAGGAAAACATATTGTGGAATTCAGCGATTTAGAAACCATCGACCCAACAAAGGAACTTGCTTTTGTACAACACTTGGGCTTGATGGAAGTGCTATAAGCCAAGAAGGGGGCACAATAGATCAGCTTGGTCGCAGTGTAGTCATCCCCAATATAATAATAATAACTACGTTAGTTATCAGCAAGTTGCTGGGTTGAGTTATTTGCCCACATAAAGGCAGCCGCATTCGCGAACTGTCGGTAATTGGCAAATTCATGAACAACGTCGACTGCACTCGCATACTCATATAGACAAATAAACATACTTAATCGCTGCAGATTAATTCGAACAATTAAATTGAAAAAAAAAAAAATAAATAAAAAGTGCTTTGACATGGAGGCAGCTGTGAGCTCTGATCAAGTGACAACAATCGAAGGTCGCGTTAAGTTTCTTAAGTGCAAGCTGGTCTCTATCTTGGAGAGTTTGCAAAGGCTTGATGCAATTCTTGATGCGAACAAAGTCACCAATCTCATTTCAGCTGAGCTTACTGTTCGACTAGAGTTGCTTGATCAAACTCAAGCTTCATTTGATATTACGCACGGTGCATTAGAAGAACTCCAGTTCAGTGAAATTGGCAGTGATGTGCGTGTTCAATTCGATGAGTTATTTTTACATCTAAAATCGCGCCTGCGAGTGCAATTAGATATTTCCAAAGCGCATACACAGCGCTCATCAACATTAATACTTGATGAATCGACAGTAAATTACGGTGCTGAACGAGCTAATAGGATCCGCTTGCCTGAATTCAAACTGCCCACATTCACTGGAGGATACACGGAATATGCCAGCTTCTTCTCAGTATTTAATTCGGTGATCAACAATGATCCCGATCTAAATGATATTGAAAGGCTGCATCATTTGCGTTCATGTGTAAACGGATCTGCGTTGGAGGCAATACGCTCTTTAGAAATGTCAAGTTCCAACTATAGAGTAGCATTAGACAGATTAAATAGATTAAATAAACGTTATAGTAACAAAAGACTTGTATTCCAGGCACACGTTAAGGAGATGTTGAGTCTCAAGAGGGTGGAGGCAGCATCAGCTGTAAAACTACGTGCGTTTGGTGATAAAGTCAATTCACACATACGGGCCTTACAGTCGTTGGGCAATTCGGAGCAGATTTCTGACAGCATGATTATACATATGCTGCTGCAAAGGCTGGATGTTGCCACGCAGTCTTCGTGGGAAGAGCACGCGTGTCTAGACAAACTGCCAAAATCATCGGAATTCTTCGAGTTTTTGGACAAGCGTTGCCAAAAATTGGAGAGCTTACAGTATGCTATGGCACAGCACACGCCAAGCAATCAGGTGTGCAAGTCAAACGGTAGTGTCAATGGAAATAGAAAGGCCTTTGTCGTTGCCGATGTCATTCAAAACAAGTGCCTTTTCTGCGACATGGTTGGCCATGGAATCTACTCATGCATCAGATTTACCAAATTTTCAGCTGCACTGCGTCGTAAGGAAGTGCAGAAGCTTGCATTGTGCTATAACTGCCTTAAAAAAGATCATCAGTCGCGAACATGCAGCTCAGGTAATTGTCGTGCCTGCAATGGCAAATACCACACACTGTTGTTGAGTCACAAGTTGAAATACCAACTGATATTGCTGGCACATCATTTCCGAATTCGACTGTTGCCGTTGCCTCCCAGCCCTCCATCTCTCTTGCAGCCCAATGTCTTCGTCCTGACGTTGTGCTCTTGGCTACCGCAATCGTCTTGATAAAAAATCGTGCCGGTTCATACACACCCTGCAGAGCTATGCTTGATTCAGGCTCACAACTTCACCTGGTAACGTCGCAGTTAGCTCAAAGGCTACAGCTTAAAAGGACTTGATCTGCAGCTACGGTATCTGGACTTGGGGATACAAACGTCTCTACAGATGGCTCACAGTCAGCATATGTCCATTGACACGACAGATTGGAAAATTCGGTCAAATGTAAATTTAGCTGATCCTGCCTTTAACAAACCACTGAGAGTGGACTTATTGCTTGGTGCCAGCATATTCTTTGAGCTTCTACAGCTTCTACAGAAGACTCGGCTGGGTTGGGTCGTATCAGGTGGCGGCTCAGGATCGCAAAACACGTCGCTGCTGACAAACTGCAGTACGTCCGTCGATGACAATCCTGGAACTGATGTGGCTCTGGACGAACTGGTGAGGCGATTCTGGGAAGTTGAAGGTATGGATGAAGCTGTCGTGAAGCTTAGTAAGGAGGAAGCGCTGTGCGAAGAACACTTTGTGCAGAGTTTCTCACGGCTCTCATCTGGTGAATACTCTGTTTGCCTGCCCTTTAAACTGAATGCTGATTTGCTGGGTAAGTCTTACACACAAGCGTATCGACGCTTTCTCAATTTAGAGCGCAAGTTGGCAAGGCATCTAGATTTAAAAAACCAATACGCAGATTTCATTCGTGAGTATCTTCAGCTCAATAATATGTCTCGTGTCGATCCTCAACTGATGTCACACTGTAACTACGAAACTTCGTGTTGTGTTTGATGGCTCAGCTGCAACTTCTTCTGGATATTCGCTTAACGAAGTAATGATGGCAGGGCCTGTCATACAAGCCAAGACTTTTTCATATTTTGATTCGCTTTCGTACGTATTTGGTTGCTTTAACAGGAGATATATGTAAAATGTATCGGTGTGTGCGAGTTTCCACAGCTGATAGCTATTATCAGTGCATAATATGGCGTGATGCACCTGGTAGGGAGCTGGAAGTTTATAAATTAGACACTGTCACATATGGAACTAAGGCTGCTTCTTTCCTGCCTGTGCGCTCGATGCATCAACTAGCACATGATGAGAAGGAAGCGTTTCCCATTGGCTCCAATGCACTCCTTCGTGACTTCTATGTTGATGACTTCATCTCTGGAGGACAGTCTGTAGCACAGCCATTCAGTTCCTAAGCTTGAACTGTGTGGAGCGGTGTTACTGGCAAAACTGATTCGGGAAATCATGGATTTGGGCATCTTTACTGCACAGTTCTTTTGCTGGTGTGACTCATCTGTTGCCTTAGCTTGGATCAGCGATGAGCCCTTCCGCTTCAACGTATTTGCAGCTAACCGTGTGGCAGCCATACAGGAGCTGACATCCAGCATGAAGTGGCTGCATGTTCCTACAGCGTTAAATCCTGCGGACATCATTTTGAGAGGTGCTTCTCCTGCAGCGTTAGTCAATTCAGAGTTGTGGTTCCATGGTCCATCTATCTTAAGAGGGAATTCTGCTGATTGGCCCGTACTTATCACCCCAGAGAAATCGAGCCTTGAACTGCGTAAGGCGGTTTTGATTGTGCGATCTCCGCACATTGATATAACGCAGTCTTGCAAATATGCTAATTGCTTCAAGTCCTTGCAACGTATTTTTGCTTATATTTACAAATATCAGTAAACGCATACGGCATGCTGATCTCACCGTTTCAGATATACATAATGGAACTCGCGTTTTGATTCAACTAGGACATCTATGGGAGGATATAAAGGATCTGCATGCAAGAGGTGGTCGTTAAAAAGTCCAGTTCCATTTCATCATTATCGTCATTTATTGACGAGTTTGGACTCGTGCGTGTTGGTGGCCGGCTTAAAAATTCATCGCTACCGTTTGATGCAAGGCATCCAATAATTCTACCTCGAAGTCATCCAATCACTCACGCGCTAATCGACCACGTTCATAAAAGGAATCTGCACATTGGTTCCCGTGCCTTGTTGGCCTAAATTCGGCTAGAGTATTGGCCAATAGGTGGGCTTAGAACCGTTTCTAAGGCAGTCAGCATTTGTGTGATCTGTTTCAGAGCCAAACCTAAGTTCTTAGAGCCAATCATGGCGCAATTACCAAGCGAACGTCTACAGGGAGTTCGGCCCTTTGCTGTAACAGGGATTGATTATTGCGGTCCGTTTCTCTACAGAGCTGAAGTGCGCAATCTGTTTCACAAGCAAGGCTATACATATGGAGCTTGTGAAGGACTTGTCTACTGCAACGTTTCTCAGTGCGCTTAAGCGTTTTATTTCGCTTCGTGGGAAACCCAGCCAAATTTGGTCTGATAATGCAACCAATTTCGTCGGTGCAAAAAATGAGCTTGAGGGCTTAAGGCAGCACATGTTAAGCGATCAACATATAGAAACTGTTCGCTGGTGGTGTCTGGCAGATAGCATAGAGTGGAAGTTCATCCCGCCACGGTCACCACACTCTGCTGGATTATGGGAGGCAGCAGTAAAATTAGCGAAGCACCATCTTTATCGTTCAATTGGAAAATCTTGCCTAAACCATGATGAACTGCGCACCCTTGTTTGCCAGATCTCGGCAATCGTTAATTCTCGTCCTCTGCTCTTAATTTCAGAAAATCCAGAAGATTTAGATTTTTTGACGCCTGCCCATTTGTTGCTTGGTGGCCCTACAACAACCATCATCGAGCCTGATTTAACGAAGCTCAACTATAATCGTATAGACGGCTGGCAGCGCGTCACGCAGTTGCAACAACAATTTTGGATCCGCTGGCGTGAAGAATACCTCACTCTTCTTCAGCAACGGTCCAAGTGGCGCTGTCCCTCGCAGCCCTTGCAGATCAACGACGTGGTCCTCGTAAAAAACGAGAACACACCGCCAATGCGCTGGCCTCTAGCGAAAGTGGTTGCACTCTTTCCTGGTCATGACGGAGTAGTCCGTGTGGCGGATCTAAAGACTGAGGCTGGCATCATCAGAAGGGCTGTAAATAAGCTCTGCCTGCTGCCCCTTTCGGACGTGGTTGAAAGACAGGCTTTCAACGGGGGGAGTATGTCGGGAGCAGCCGTCATCACAGCATAAATGATAAAACTGCTGTACCATCGAAAGTGCCACCACTGTATTCTTATCTACATATTTTAACGTTGTCGGCAGCGCAGCTCGCACTATATACATATGAATGTTAGCGAACGGCTGCGCATGCTTCTTGCCCACGGCTTTCGGAAGTCAGTCGTTGTTAATCTCATCACTTAAAAGGTTGCGCGATTCTGTACATGGGCGAAGCTGACACTCGGTCAAGTCACAGCCACGTGCAATAATTGTCTACATATTCTCATGTGTGCCGTTGAACATTAATACAAACCAAAAGGAAAAATAAAGTTATAAATTTAGCGAACTTCTTGTTTCTTCATTTTTTTTTTTAAAGTAATAGCTGCCAAAAAGGCTTGGTAACTCAACACACCCATTGAGCACACTAAAAGTCTAGCAGGTAGGCTTACTGAGAGTTCATTAAAAATGTATGTGGGAATCGATGAGAAGCCAGAAGAGCAAGTAATCAATATTGTAGCTGGGAGAACCACGAGAAGTGGCCAAGCAAGTGAAAAGCAGTCGATGCAAAAATCTCACCTACTACGCACACACATATACGCACGTTCTAACTAAACAAAGGTAATGTTACAATGTAAAAAATAAAACCAACCTAAACACATAATAACTTATGTAATATAATAAAATAAGCTATAACACCAATTTGCTGTCTTGAATAAAGCATCTGAATTAATCTGGACCTCTATGTAAAAAAGAAACATTTTAGTAATCTTAGAATAGCTAAATACACGCTGTAGCCTTACGAGCTCAGCGATAGTAGAAGATTATTTAAAGACAAATTTTGAGTCTTAAAGCACAGCAATAGGTAAACAGATTAAAGGATTGAGTACGTATGAGTTAGGACATATAAGCCCTGGCTCAACGGAATAAAGAACAGTTTCAAAAATGGCTGGCGGACAAATTTCATCTCGGTGATATGTAAAGATCTATAAAATGATTTGATTGAATTAAAAATTAACTAGTTTTCATTCACCCGTGTAAAGTCAAAATTAAATTAAGCAATAAACGACCGGACGACTTAGCTCGTTAAAACTGTTTTTGACATCCAAAAGATCGGCAAATTACAATCATTACTTTTTAAGAATATTGTTAAATTTAGTTAACAAAAATACCACAGTGCAAATTGTGTGGATATCCGAACTGGAGTCCGTGTCGGAAGTCCTCTGCAAGGAAAAAGTAGATGAATTTAGAGGTATGCGAAAAGGCACACATGTTTATCAGGATATGGCCGTTCTATTACAAGCACTGGCTCACGGCTAACGTGTGGACCGAAGTGGACAGCCGCACAAGAAAATATTGTTAAATTCCTTTAAAGTTTTAAAATACAAACAGTTTAATGGAGGGGCACCATGAATTTGGCTTATCAATGCTAAAAAACAAAGCTTTCTGGGCAATATTGCTGGAAACAATCTTAGTAATCGTTTCTTGCAGTCCACGCACAGTGGAGCCATTTGAGTTGTTTCGTACAAAAATCAAAACTTTTGAACCTAATGAGATAATTGATCATACATGAAAACAATGGCACAGGATTCAACAGCACTACGGTGGACAATCACCTCTAACTGCAAAATCTCTAAAATAATGTGCAAAACATACGACAAACTACCGAAATAAATGCTTAAGCCAAAGGCAAAAAACCAAAGCAAAGGCTCGATTGCCGGAGGCTAGTGGGTTTATTGACAGGCCACTGCCTAGACGCTGTACACGCGAAACGATTAGGCGTAACTGACAACGACGAATGCAGTAAATGCAAGGATCCAGGTGTCAAGGAAACGCTAGAGCATCTCCTTTGCAGCTGCCCTGCACTGGCAGCACAACGACTGCGCCATTTCCGAATTCACTTTCTAGCTTCGTTTGAAGAAACCAGCAAGCAGTAACCCAAAAACCTTCTAGCGTTCTCACGACGTACACACACTCCGCAGGACCTCAAACCAAGACAGTCCCAACCATATCCGACCACCGGCCCCACTAAGGACCCTTCAGCGGTCTATAAGTGACACTTTTATGTTTACTTTGAAATGTTATGTGTTGCGATAAACAAATGTTTTGTACTTTAGAGTTGCATAAGAAGATCGGCTTATCGGATGCGAGCTAATGGCGGGCAGCGGAAACAGGCGAAGTGCGGCCAAAGAATGCTTTGTATTTGCTGATTTTAAACAATGTATTGAATGTTCCAGAGATGAAAGGCAAATAAGTGCGTAGTACATTTTGGAGGTAAGAATGCTAAAATTGTGCAAAGTGGCAGAAGTATACTGGAAGTCAAGCGAGTTGGCATTTTGTATGCATTTAGGAGTCAGAATAAGAGATGTATTGTTATGTTTAGGCTGATGGCTCAATTTGACATAGCAGATTTGAACATCTGAATTACGCAAGTTTGAAGGCAATTGCAAGAAAAGGATTAGTTCGAGGATGGAAAATGTTGACGAGCTGCAGAAAGTATCATGAAGACGTGCATGGTGAGCAAGGTGGACTTGCAACCTTTTCCAAG
>JAWNNU010000713.1:0-58341 GCA_035044585.1 Scaptomyza polygonia | reverse complement strand
AGGCTTGCAATCGAAATATCCAACGAGCCAACCTTCCAGATACATTCTGCTGCCGCATTAGCCAGAGAAGACTTGAATGATCTGTCACTACCTCGAATGGCTGCAATTCAAGGTAGCACTGAAACTTTTCGATAGCTAAAGCCACCGAGAGGCATTCGCGTTCGGTAACGCTATAGTTCCGTTGCGATTTGGATAATTTTTTTGACATGAATGCCAATGGTCGTTCTTCTCCTAAATTTGAAATTTGCTCTAGTACTGCGCCATGCCATTGTCGCTTGCATCGCAATGTAAAAAAAACTTACGCGAAAAATCTGCGTTTTGTAAAACGGGAGCTGACGTCAGCAATGATTTCAGTTTATCCATGGACTCCTGAGCTTCCGGAGACCACTGAAAAAATTTTTTTGGATTCAACACGTCTGTAAGTGGACACGTTACTTCTGCAAAGTTTTTTATGAATCGCCTATACCAGTCACAAACTCCTAAAAAACCTCTAACTTGTTTCAAGTTTTTGGGTGTAGGCCAGTTTAGCACACAGAATATTTTATCCGGGTCAGTGGCTACACCACCACTTCCAATCACATAACCTAAATAATTTACTTTAGTAACACAAAAATTACTTTTCGAGACGTTTAACGTCAGGTTAGCCTTCTTAAATTGGTCTGCTATACGACCTAGAACTGATAAGTGACATACGAATTCTTCGGACACGATGCATAAATCATCGAGGTACCCAAAAACGCAATGACGTAAGTCCGGCGGGATTAAATCATCCATCAGGCGGGACATCGTCGAGGGAGCATTGCAAAGTCCAAAGGGCATGACAGTAAACTGATATAATGCTCGCCCTGGAACGGTAAAAGCCGTCAACGGTTTCGCTTCGTTTGTTAGCTCGATCTGCCAATAAGCATCTTTAAGATCCAATTTAGAAACTATATTTGCTTTTGGGAGACGAGCAAATATGCCATCGATGCTTTGCAAAGGATACGCATCTTTCTTTGTAACTTCATTTAGTTTCCGAGCATCTAAGCACAAACGAACTTTATTGGGCTTCACCACTAATTGCATTGGAGAACTCCAAGCACTTTGCGATGGCTCGATCACACCTAGCTTCAGCATTCGTTCGATTTCCGAAAACATGAACTTTTCTACAGCTGGACTCACAGGATAGTATCTTTGTTTAACAGCCTTACTATTGCCGATGTCAATATCGTGCTTGATCAGAGCCTTAACCCTTGCTTTTCAAAGTTCGGAAATAGTTCAATTACAGCCTTAAGTTGCTGTCTTTCACTAATTGTTAATGGGTATTGCTCTTCCCTAATATCTTCGTCTATGTCCTCCGTAAAAATAGAGCTAATGATCCCTGGCGCTAATTCAAAACACGCCAGAAATCAACGCCTAGAATCAACCTCTGAGCTATTGAAGGGACAATGTAAAGTTCTATGTCTTTTTCTTTTTCCTGGTATTTTATTTTCGCTCTCAATATTCCAGTGACATGATGCACCCGGGCATCAGCTGTTCTGACTTGCGACAAAATTTGCTTATAGTTTGGATATTCAGAAAAATCTGTAAGCGCTAAAGAAGATCCGATGCAACTTATATTTGCTCCAGTGTCTAGTAACCCAAGCTCTGCGAAATCCAAGAATGATACGCTAGCATAACTTCGACGGTCGACATTGTTTTGAAAAACTGTTGACACTATCAAAGTTCTCTTTTTCTTCAACGAACGAAAATATTTCCGCATCCGAATTGTGTTTCGGCGACTTTTTTTCACCAGTCCCGCGAAAATTCGTTCGCGCACTAAATGATAGTCTCTTAACCTCTCATGATAGGGCTTAAAATGTAATTTTACTTTAGGTTTCTGCTCTAGATCTAACTTATTTTCTTGAATTGTAATATTTTCAAAACCTATACTAGAGTTATCTCCTACTTCTGGGACACCCTTCCTGGATTGGATGCCCCACCCTGCCGGTTTTCCGCCTTTCGCTTGCAGTTTTGGCAATTGGGCTTATATATCTGCGGCGCTCCGCATCCGTAACAAAAAATTTTTCTGTCAGCCAAACAATTTTCCCATGTGTGGCCGGGAGACTCACAATTCTAGCACAACAGCGGAGTTACGCGATTAATTGCTGAAATTTCATTAGCTTCCTCAATTTCGAGAGCCTCCTTCGGCTGTTCATCATCCAGGGCAAAAACTCTATACTGACCAGACTTAGCTTGTGTCGGACGTGCTCGACCTACTTTTCTAAGAAAATGTTCTCTTTTATGCACGAGGCGTCGCAATTCGGAAATAGACGATATTTTTTCAAACAAAAGTCGCTCTTTCATGTCGATAACCAAATTTCCCTGTATCATCTCTACTAATTCGTCTTCGGCAAAACAAACAGATAGCCTTTCCAAGAGCTTGCAGACGCTTTCATAAAAAGTGTCGAACGATTCTTCCTGCTTTTGTTTACGTGAGCGAATTTGTTCACGTAATTCTGTAACCGATCTACTCTCTCCATACTGTTCTCGAAAAGCTGAACAGAATTCTCTCCAGTTGAATGTTTGTACCCTTCTATGAAATCTCCAGAACCAACTACTGGCTTTACCAACTAAGAGCTGATGAATATTTCTACTAATAATTTCTAAGTCTCCGTCGAAATGTTCAATTGTCAAGATTTTTACTCTGTAAACTCTTCTACTGATAATCCTTCGACCGTTCCATCAAATCTTACAACCCATTTTTGTAGAGCATCTGCGATCTTATGTGATCCAAGCGGATGCATTTGGTTTGCTGACCTATAACTCCGTGGTGTAAGTGGAGTAACTTGATCGGCTCATTGACCGGGTTGAACTACAAGACTGTCAGATTCTGCCATGGACGATAAAACTCGAGTGACGGTTTCACGAACGATTGACTCTATATCACCTATCGGTACACTAGTTGCCACTGGGGGATTATTCGGTCTTCGCTGTCTTGGACGACCTCTTCTTACTGGTGCGTTTGGCAGTTGATTCGTGCGCAACCTGGCTCCTTGCTTTTTAGGAGTACTACGTGGCGGTGGAGGGTTTTCTGGGTTGGAAGTGTGCGATTGGTCTTCTATGGTAATTAAAGCTTCTGCTGCTGTTGGTACATTGTACATGATTATGGCCTTCTAGTTGAAGTGCTAAAGATCTAGTACACGGACGAGATCCTGTAGCAACAACTCTCTTTGGATTAGATGGTGCCTCATGCTTAGAATTAGGTGAATGGTTACCAATGACTACCTTCCACTCATTTAATTGTACTGCTACTAAGCAGCTGGGACACTCTTGGTAAGCTTTGACTCGGGACTTCAAACAATTCTTATGAAACACGTGACTACATGACGTGATCGCACAAGGTTGTGTATTTAACATAATTTCACTGCAAATAATACACACATTTGCTGCAGCATTTATCTGCTGAGTCTTGTTTGCCTCAAATCTACGTTCTAAAGGCATATCTATATATTAGATTTTATTTGTTTTTAAATTTATAATTTTTTTTTTCTTTTCTGATGACTTTTTCAGGGAGACATAAATAATGATAAATATTTTCTCGCCTTTTTACTATTTTCTGTGCATTTTAATTTTATGTATGGGCTTTTATAAATTATAATTATATTTTTCCTTAGTGAAGATTACTATTCTTCATTTTCTGCTTGGTCTGCTACGGGCAACCAAACACATTTGCATTTTTGTTGTATTCCAGAACAAGCCTATGCAGCTAGATATCAAATTTCGAACACTAAAAAAATAATATGGATCATCAAATTTTTCTAATTTTACTCAAGTCGCTAACATGCTGAATCATAAAAATCTACCTGTAATCTCGGTCGAAAGTTTTCGATTGTTCAAAAAAAACTCGAATTCCAAAGATGTATAAAAAATTTTACACAACTATAATTAACTGCTTTCATAATTATTATGAAAAACTCAATCGAAGGCAAAGAGCTGTTTGATAAATGACTTTTGTAGTAAGCCTGTACTTTCCAAAACAATTAGGAACTAAATCAAAGAATATTTTAATTCAGATTCCGCAAAATTAAGGTAATACGATGCTGTAATATGGCTTTAAGCTATTCATCAACAAAAAGATTTTTTTTTTTTTTTTTTTTTTTTAAAGAATTAAATTTACTACGGTCGAATCCTATCAGCATCCGCTAAATATGGATCGATGTCCAGTAGCTCAGTTATTACATTTTAGCTTAGCCTACAACTTCCATTAATCTGGGGTAAGCACTTACTAATCGTAAATAAATACTTAATTAGCACATGCCCCACGTTGCTAGGCGCCAAAAATTTGTAGCGTAGGGAACGCCTCTCGGAGGGTTGACAATGGTCAAGCATTTTCATCTTCTCGGTTATTCCCGTTTGTCAACCCAATTCAGGCTGGTCGACCATTAAACAGACAGCGGAGCGGGACCCATTGATTCCTAGCTCTAGCGGGAGATGTGGGGGGGTTTTTGCTGCTGACTAATGATGGCTACACCAAGATTTTATTATAGAGTCCCTTAAACTGGGATGAGACGATCCTCATCTGAAATCCGCATGGCAAAAGTGTTAGCACTCTCGATAAACCACGTAAACTATATAAATAATGAGAAAAAATTAAGCACGTAATAGTAGTTAAGCTAGAGGAGTGGGCGTTGGTGTTGGTTGCCAATTCCCCTTTCATTACCCTCCCAACCATAGTCTCCTAAATATAGTATTTTCACCGAAGACCCCATTTGTAACTAAATATTTAACATTTAATTATGCTCCCATGTCATCAGAAAATAATAAGACTTAAACTTCCATTTTCTGTAATTCAATGTTTAATAAACTTTTAATATTGTCTCCTGCATTTTCATTGCGACCTTAATTCATTTCTTATATTTATTATATTATTTTTAAGCAAGCATATTAATTCTTAGATTTTATTTGCTAAAAAAATTTTCTTTCAGTGTATTCATTTTAATTGCATAAAAAATTTTCATCATAAAAATAAGTCAAAATAAATCTCTTATTATTCGTAGTTTCTTTTAATATTTATGAGCACTAACTAAGTTTAACCACCGACACAATTACACTCGCTGAAATTAATAGTTATATATATACATGTCTATATAAAGGTATGTAAATGCAACTAAAAGTAGAAAAATATAAAAAAAATATATATATGCATACGGCTGTACCAAATTACCTTACTCTAGATTTTTCTTTCTATCTTGGTTTTTTTTTTTTTTGAAGATGCCAATAATTATTTAATAAGTTTAATTTCAAAAAATTTTACTATTTATTAATTATGTTACTTTTAATTTAAATAAAGTTTTGCATTGGTAAGCGTTTCAAGGTTATTAAAAGGTTAATCTACCGCTTTTAGGTTATGCCGGTACTTGCAAACAATTAAGAGAGTCATTTCACTTACATGCGTGTTCCCTCGACGAAAGATCTTTCGGAAGAGAACGCCGTTCAAGAGAGGTTCGATGTGGACTATAAGTTTTGAAGAGAAGAGTTGATGCGTAAGCGAAGAGTAGCTCCGCTTTTGGGCACGTGCAATTTTTGCATACGGCTGGGGTTATCTAATAACTTTTATTTTGTGTTATTTTTTTCACAATTACTTTTATACATTTTAGCACCACAAAGAAACGCTCTTATTTGTTTGTTTTATGCAAATTTTTACCGTTTTATAGCATAGATAGAAATGTATTTGGCTTCTTGTATTTCCCACTGCACTTTACATATATGTACACATACATATATACATATCAAATAATTCAAGCCGCTGTGTAGTTGTGTCGGGAGGTTTTAACAAAATAAAGATCACTTTACTAAATTCTGTTTCTTTTTCTTTCTTTCTTAATTTTATATTATTTTAATTGACATCGTCTTGAATTGGGTTGGGGGATGTTTATGGGCTTCTGAAGCGTTTTTGCTTCGTTATTTTGTTTTTGTTTAAATCACTTTGACTTTGGATTTTTGGTTTTTCTTTTGCACATTGCACTTAATTATATTTTCAACTTGTCTTTTAGTTTTTGTATTGTCCTGGTGAGTTTCGCACATGGATTGACAATTTTAGTAAAGTTTCACGGCGTTGGTGATCGGCAAGCTTAGATTTCGGACTGATTGGTGCTTGTCCACCGGCTCACTGACCATGCTCTTTCCTTATCTGCCTAGACGTTCGGGGGGCCGAGAGAGACCATCGTGAGGCTATCTGCCTCGAGTAATTCCTGCAGCTAACCATAATTAAGAGACATATAAATCACATTAGGTAAAGAAAATACACGCTATGCATTGAAATAAGTCAATGTGAAAATGTTTAAGCGATGTCTTACCAAGCCAAATCAGCCGTAGTGTGATTTTATTTATTTTGGATCCAGTTTAAGCGTTTTCAGCGGCAAATAAATGCAATTTAATGCGCTAGCGCCGCTCATCGACATTGTTTTAGAAATCAAATAATTAATAAATTAATTAATTTTTTTACCCAAATGTTTTAGGGTTTATGTTTACGTCTTGGTCAAACGAATTGTTTTTATTATTTTTTTTTTTATGTTGAGCACAAGTGCTTGCTTACGCTGACAAAATCGAAAAGGCAGAGCCGAGCAGATCGATTCGTTATTACACCTCGGTATAACCTAAATCAAAATTATGCATTTCCGATCAAATCAGATTGCAAAAAGAACGGCCGTTGACATTAGCGCGGAGATGCCGTATTTTTTTGGTCACTTTCGACCAATAGGTGGCTCTATAACGTTTCTGTTGTTGCTGTAACACCGAAGCTAAATGCTTTCATAACCTATCTTCCAATATAAAATTATTATTTTGGCTTATAGGGGGAATATTACAAGGTACTAGATACTACACGTGCTTGGTTTAATGGTTTCTATTAAACATATATATATATATATATATATATATATATATATATGTTGGCACGTGGTTATTATTTTCCGACATTGCTTTAGCGCAGCGAGTTTCGGTCACACGGAAATTCAAAAAACGCAACTAATAAGGCGTTCACACTGGCACTGCTTATTTGAGTTATGCCATGTTCACACTATGAAAAATTAATCTCGTCAGTACGATTATCCACTTGCGATAATCTTATGCGTTCACATTTCTGATTGGCATAAGATAAAGTTTGACAGTTGTTTGTTTACATTTATAAATCAAGCTAATTAAATAGCAAAAAGCCTAAAAATTTCCTCGTAGATGTGCGAGTTTTTTCTGGCAGATCGCAGATGTTGCAATCTGCTCTGCCATATCTCGATGAGGCAGATTTCAGCCCCATCGCACAAATTAACTCTTTTTTTTTTGCTGCCATAACTTCTGTTTTTCTTTCTGCAACAAATAACAGCTGTTCGCATATGAGTTGTTCTAGCAAATTTAAGTTTTTTCATAGCAATCAGCTTTAAAATATGCAAAACAGCGCCATCTGTCGTTTTTGTTAAACAAACACAGGGTTGCACTCCAATAATCTACTAGATTAAAAGTTAATCTCGTCAGTGAGGGGATTACGTTTGACAGTTCTTGTATGAGTTAATCTCGCGATTACAAGTAGATTAGAGCTTTAATCTCGTCAACGACGCTAATCGCGACATTAACTGGTATATCAGAACATGGCATTAGTGCGTTAAGGGCAACAAGCAGCTTTTTTCCCATACAAAAAGTAGTGGTGACACAAAGTTGAGTTAAGTTTGGATGCAGTTGCTTGTACTCGATATACATTCGGTTTACCCAAAAGTTCTGCGCATTTAGGTATATAATCGGGTATATTTTCGAACTATCACCACTAGATAAATGAAATCAATAAAAATTATCAAAAATTGGCAAAAATGTCTCGAAAAAATGGTAAGCTATGGGTTTTTTACTATGCTATACATTTGGACTCATTTCAACCAAATTAAAGGTTCTAATCGGAGATTTGTGTGGTCAACTGCTGCCACGCACACGTTAATTGAGTTATGGCAGGAGAATATTGATGGATTTCGTGAAGCACGCAAAAACTCGCACTCTCAGGGTATACAGCGCTATTGCAATCCGCTTTTCTAAAGGGACTGCCGCACGCAAAGAAGTGTCCTTCTTTCTCGACTGCATGAATTCCTTAGAAACTCTAATGTTCCCGAAGAGATCCCACCCATATTCATAACACTCATCATCATTGCGTTGTTTTGCTCCATCGCAGATGAAATCATACATATTTTGTTGTTATTCATTACTTTGTTTAATACAATTTTTCGACTTTTACAAACTACAAGCAAAACACAGCTGTTGACGCTTAACGCAATGTAAACACCAATTCTGAGTTATTGAGTCGATGACGAAATCGATAGCAAACTCACGGTAATGTAAACGCCCTATAACACGTGCCGCACACTTATTCGTTGTGCCTGCTACCGAACCACACTCGGCGACAACGACACCATGCTGTCGCCCCGCTAAATCGATACTTCTCAAAGCAACAACGAGTCAAGTTAACAACGAGTCAAAGCCGATGCAATATAACTATAGTGATGAAATTACCCTTATGGTGAAATACTTGAAAAAGCAAACCCATAAACTCACGTACACACACTCAGTACACGCCGACATATATATAAATATGTTGCAGAATGGGCTTATCTCTCCATTGTACGTACGTCTTACGCGCGGCACAATTCTGTATGTGCAATTGTATGCACAACAGCAGAGAGACAGAGAGGGACTCTATGCACGACAATAGAGAGACAGAGAGGGACTCTGCTGTCAAGTAAGGTCTGACCGTATGGGCTTACTGAATAAGAGAAACGGAGATGGCAATAGTGTAGATGGAATAGTGAAATAGTGATGCCCCGTTTCGCGCGTGAGTCGAGTCAGTCTATTGTGCGCTTGACGACGAGCAGAACTTGCTAGTGCAATAGATTATATTCGAGCAAACAGTAAATAAAACTATGGATGAAAATATCTCTCCGTTAAATATATATGTAATCCATATAAATATATAAATATATAAGTATATTCATTCTTCATTACATATGTATATAATAAAAACCATAAAATACATATATATATATAAACATATAGATACATATTGACAATTTAAATTCAGAATTTAAACTATATGTGTGTGTGTGTGTGTTTGTGTGTATAAAAGAGGGTTACTTTTAAGATCGCTCATTTAAATATCAAATTTGTGATAATAATTACAATAAAATTTATGTATGCATATTGAGTACTCACATATTTTCTTTCACTACTTGTTCACCACTTTCTTTATTAACAAATGCATTTGGTTTTTTCATATTTAAATCACTTTTTAACAAATTTTAATCATGCAGCTGCTCACCGTTATTTACATGTGTATACTTTTTTGAGCTCGGAGCAGCGAGCTTCCTTCAGTCGTACCATATACATACACGTTAGGCGAATACTCAGCCGAGCTATTCACTGTTGTTCATAGTTACACCTATGTATACATATATACATGTATACTTACATACTTACATATATATACCTACAAGTTTACTAACGAGGCGCAAATGCGGTGAGTATGGCATTAAAAAGATATGATAGATACCTATAGACCTAAATACTTTCTCATAAACAGCTGTTTACGAATTCGTCAGATTTTGGAGCAGCGAGCTTCGTACAGTCAGTGTTATCCATTTTTGTGACGGCAAGTTTTGCGTTTCAGAATTTCTTGATTCGTTCCCCACCCCACGATAAAAGCTATGCAATAGCTTAAATATTCAATGACTATTTTGCTACACGATATATGTTTGAGCAAAATTTGTAAACGAGCGGTGCACCGAGCGAGTAATTATTTTTTATACATAAATGTAGTTATTTTTGCTGATGTAATAACAAAATTACGCAAAAAAATTCTTATTTAATTAAATCTAAGTTACAAAATCAAAATCTAAACTTGCCACTTGCACTTGCCAACCAGCAATATATATAAATGTACATATATTTATATGAACATACATACATATGTACATGGGTGCATGTGTAAAGTGCAATTCTGTTTTGCTTCTTTGTGAATACACACACACACACAACATAAGAACACCGCTCAGCGACCTTGGCGAAGAAATTTCCAAGCGAAGGCCGTAATACGGACAAACCTAGCTTACCAGACGTCACCAATCTTTGGAAAGGCTCTCGATGGAAAAAAGAAGCAGAATTCTGGAGCATTTACACCCTCCACCAAGAGGAGTAAGGGAGTGGCTACCACGCAGGTTTCAACCTGGACCCTTGCGACGGAGGAACCAGGGCCGGAAAGTGCCACGAAAGCTCCCCTACGTAGAGGGGAAAATAGGACCACGGTACGGAAGAAGGACAAGAGGGAGCGCAACCTAGGCAAGGGACGCATGGCGGAGAGAAGCAGACCAGACGCCTTAATCATATCTGCAAAAGGGGAGGTAAATTATTCTGATATACTTAGGAAAGTGAAGGCAGACGGAACGCTAACCGGTGTTGGCCAGGCTGTTTCGAAAATCAGGAGAACCCAGAAAGGGGAACTCCTGATTCAGTTGAACAAATCTGGAGACGGCACATCGGCGATAAAGAACCTTCTTGGTGAGTCCCTTGGGGAGCAAGCGGATGTCCGCGCTCTCTCCCAGCGAGTCACAATCGAGTGCAGGGACCTGGACGAGATTACCACCAAGGAGGACAAATGTGAGGCCTTGAAAAAGCAGCTGCTTTTGGAAGTCAGCTTGGCGGAAGATATCCACCTAAGAAAGGCTTACGGCTCGACGCAGACGGCTTCCATCAAGTTGCCTGCGGATGACGCCAAGAAGGCTCTCGACGCTGGAGTCGTGAAAGTCGGCTGGGCGGTTTCCCGAATAAGGAAATGGGTTACTGTCAAGAGCTGCTTCAAATGCATGGCGTTTGGCCACTTTGCAAGGGACTGCAAGAATACGGTGGACAGGTCTAAGCAATGCCGTAGATGCGGACAAGAAGACCACATTGCAAAGGACTGCACAGCGAAGCCACAGTGCATGCTGTGCACGCACAATAAAACAACATGCCGCTGGCAGTGGAAAATGCCCAGTATTCTGGAGAGCACTTTCAAAGCGAAGATGAAAATTAAACAGCTTAATCTTAACCACTGTGAGGCCGCACAGGCCCTACTGATGCAGTCGGCTAGGGAGAAGCAAACTGACTTAGCCCTTATCTGCGAGCCGTTCCAGAGGATACCAGGAAGCGGATGGGTAGCTAGCAGAGACGGTAAGACGGCCATAGGTCCATAAACACACCACCGCGAGATGTCAACGCAGACTACAACGGATTTGTTAGGGCACGGATAGGCAGCGTTACATTTTACAGCTGTTACGCACCTCCACGCTGGGGACTGGCAGAGTTAAAAAACATGCTGGAGGAAATAGTGGATGACTCACGAGGACGATCCCCGCTAGTTATAGCTGGCAACTTCAACTAATGGGCAGTAGAATGGGGTAGCAGGGAAACAAATAGCCGGGGCTTCTGCCTCTTGGAAGAGTTCTCTGCACTGGATATAATTCTGATGAATGATGGGAAATCACTTACTTAGCGAAAAGCTGGAAGTGGCTCGATTAATGAACTGAAACTGATGAGCTGCTCGCTAGGAACGGGGGTCAAATGGAAAGTAAATGAAGAGTTCGCCTTCAGTGACCACCAGGCCATTTACTACGAACTGTGCAGAAGCTCGGCAAAGATGCCACCCAAGCCAACAGGACCAAGGTGGAGAGACAGCTGTCTGGATGAGCATATCTTTGTTGATCAGCTAGGCTATCTGGAATGGGAAAGTGGCCACCAATTAGGAATAAACCTAGCTTATGCATGCGACGCATCCATGCCTAGGCGGAAACCAAGCGGGCGCGGATCACCCTGCTTCTGGTGGAACGAAGAGATAAACCAGCTGAGGAAAAAGTGCCTACGTGCAAGGCGACTCTCCCAAAGGTCCATAATAAACTTGGACTTTGACCAAAGATCCAAAGACTTCCGAAAGGCTAAGCAGGATCTGAAGCATAACATCAAACGCAGTTAAGCCAATTGCTTTCGCCAGATATGTGAAGAAGCCGACATTAACCCCTGGGGAACGGCCTATATGGTGGTAACCACAAAGGTAAAGAGCCAAACCACGTTACGGACCACATACCCAGTGGAACTACGGAAAATCGTAGAGACCCTGTTCCCACAGCACCCACGGGTGCAGTTGGAAAGCCCACCACTTGACTCGGCGTACATTAGTCCAGTGACGACCAACCAGGCAACTGCGGCAGGCAGACAGATTGGCGAACAAAAGACTCCAGGGCCTGATGATATACCAAACAAAGTGCTAAAGCTTGCAATTTCCGCTAGGCCACAAGAATCTGCGGACACCTACTCTCGCTGTATACAGGAGGGAGTATTCCCAAGAGTATGAAAGCTCCAGCGACTCATCCTGCTGCCAAAGGGAGACAAACCAGTCTAAGAACCCTCGGGCTTTAGACCGATTTGTCTGCTTGACACGGCGGGAAAGATTCTAGAGAAAATTATCTACGCAAGACTGCTATCGATCCTTGACGCCAGACACGCACTCTCGGATTCCCAATACGGATTCCGCAAAACACGGTCAACGGTAGACGCGATCAAGGCAGTGGTCGACATCGCAGCAAAAGCAATTGATGGAACACGATGGATATGGGGCAACAAGGAATACTGCGCAGTAGTAACGCTGGATATTCGGAACGCGTTCAACTCGGCGAGCTGGACACGCAACCTGAGTGCCTCAAGAAGAATAAGAATACCACCCTATCTAATGAGAGTTCTAGTGATTTATCTGTCAAACAGGACTTTGGAATACGACACAGAAGAGGGACTTAAGCGATATAACGTCACTGCAGGTGTTCCTCAGGGGTCAGTATTGGGACCCCTCCTGTGGAACGTGATGTACGACGAAGTACTTAGACTGCACCTACCACAGAGATTTAAGCTTATTGGATTTGCAGATGACCTGGCCCTCGTAGTGATGGCAATACATATAGGAGAAGTAAAAGCGGCATCTAATGAAGCTATTTAAACAATAGCATCATGGATGCGGGACGCAGCATGGAACTAGCAGAGCACAAAACAGAGGCAGTACTGATAATGAGCAGGAAAAAAACTGAATTTGTGGAGGTGAAGGTTGGTAATGTCACCATCAAATCAAAGCCATACATTAAGTATCTCGGAGTCCTGCTGGACAACAGGCTGTGTTACAGGCCTCATATCGAGTTTGTCGGTAAGAAGGCAGCAAAACTGCAAGCAGCCCTCTCCCGTATGTTGCCAAACCTGGGAGGACCCACTACTTCTTGGAAAGGTGGTGGCGTCAGTTGCTTTTTATGCCGCACCAATCTGGGCTACAGCCTTGGATGCAAATGCCTTCAAAGGCTAATTCCTTCGGAGGAAACTGGCAGCGCCGTACCGGCTTAGCGCACTAAGAGTGATCTCGGGATTCCGTATAGTTTCGGCAGACGCAGCACTTGTGCTAGCGAACATGATGCCAGTGGACCTGCTCGCCTGCGAGATGATGGAAATCCAAGATTGGCGAGAATCGATGGGAGGCATCGCACCGACTGAAACTGTTAGGAGGACAGAGAGACAGGCGTCTTTGGCCAGGTGGCAGGCCAGGTGGACTTTCTCAGCTAAAGGTAGATGGATGCATAGGCTCATCCCAATAATCAAGGAATGGATAGAACGACACATGTGCCCTATTAACTTCCATCTGACGCAGTTCCTAACGGGCCACGGAGGGTATAGAAAATATTTGTTTAAGTACAGGCACGAGGATACGCCGCAATTTCTGGTCTGTGGGGAAGAGCCTGAGCATGTCCTGTACCACTGCCGAGATACCTAGCAGGAGCAACACCTCTACCTTCAGTAGGAGAACTGTTGTCACACATGATGGAATCCGACGTAAACTGGAATGTGGTACTCCAGAAGGATCTTCGGAGGTGCGAAAGAGAACGACGCGAAGCACTGGGCGATGCCCAGGTAGAAAGAAGAATGGCCCGAGCACTGGGTGAGTAACGAGACAGCCTTTATAGGCAACCCATCCCCGCGAAGTAATACTAAATCGTGATCTCTTGGGGATGCGGAGTGTTGTTGCGTATGGTGTGTTTAGTACGTGGAAATCGTACATGCTTGGTGGCACGGGCCACCGGCATCTTAGAAAGATTCACACGCTTTATATCGCTCAGTGAAAAAAAAAAAACATTCACACACACACACACACACTTTTACATCCTAGCATCGCGAACTCTTTTAATAACAAAATTAGCTGTCGAACACTGAAAGTTTGTTACCCTAGTTAAATACAATTGCTATTGTGGAAATGTAATTTGACCTCGATCCAAATCCAAACTTTTTGGTTTTCTTCATTAACACTCTTGGCACAATATTTGGTGGTTCTAACAGGGGTGGGGGGCGTGGTTCCTAAAGTTTAATGCATCTTTTTGGGGGTCGTTAACAGTTAGCTTCCTCCCAAACATTGTACTATTGTCCAGCCGTTCACTTTTTTGCCCAAAACCAATTTTTTAAAAGTTGAAAAAATAAAATACTTTAGATCATTCTAAATTAGAAAAAGAGTGACCAACACATCTGCGTACCAGGAATTCGCGTAAATTGGGCCACTTTCACGAAATCAGCTTTTAAACCTGGCGGAAGTTTTTGTGAAAGCACATGATTTGAAGTGTGCAAATTTAATAACAATTTACAATATCTTCAAAGTGATAAAAAACAAGTAGAAACGTTGCAGTCGGACACACCCGACTGCGGTATACTCGATACCAGTAGTAAAACAGATAAAAAGAAAGCTGATTGCAATGGTGGTTGGATACGGCAGGGGTGTACGCTGCTTTAAAGATCGCTGGTGCAGATGGGGATGCCAAAAAGCTGTCTTCCTTCCAAATTTCGTGACTCTAGCTCAAAGTTAGAAGAATATGGTGGATGGTAGGCTGGGGGAGGTATTGTGGGGTGGTCGGCGTGGCATCAAAATTTTAGCTGAAGATCTGTGTATGATGTCAATTGCTATCCTTATACCATATTTGGTGAATCTAGCTCAAAAATAGTAAAATTTGGGGAAAGGGGGGCTGGGGTTGGTAAGGGGGGGCGTGGCATCCAAAACTTTTGCTGCAGATCTATTTATGATGTCAATAGCTATCCTCAAACCGAATTTGGTGAATCTAGCTCAAAGTTAGTAGAATATGGTAGAAGGGGGGCTGGGTGCTGGTATGGGGGGGCGTGACGTCCAAAGTCTTGCTGCAGATCTATTTATGATGTTAATTGTTATCCTCATACCAAATTTGGTGACTCTAGCTCAAAGTTAGTAGAATATGGTGGAAGGGGGGCTGGGGGCGGTATGGGTGGGTGGCGCCATCCACATTTTTTGGGTTTCTTCATCACCTATCTTGGGACCAAATTTGGCTGCTCTAGCTCAAAAAATGTGGAAAATATAGGCGTTTTTGATTTCAAAATGCAGGGGGCTCGGAACGGGGAGGCGAAGCTCTAAAACTTTGATGCTGTTTTTTGGGGATCGTTAATAGCTATCTTCCTAATAAATTTGGTGACTCTAGCTTTAACGCTTTGGAAAAAGCACGCATTCCCGTTTTTAGTGAAGCATTGGGGCGGTTTGGGGCGGCTTGGGCAGTATGGATTGGCGTAGCATCCAAAGTTTTTATGCATATTTTTGGGGCTATAATCACCTATCTTGGCACAAAATATGGTGGTTCTAGCTTAAAAACTGTAATAGATATTAGCATTTCTGTTTTTAATGTGCGTGGGGGCTGGGGGCGGAATGCGTAGGTAGGGCTCCAAAACTTTGATGCAGTTTTTGGAGGGTCGTTATCAGTTATCTACCTACCAAATTTGGTGACTCTAGCCCAAAACCTATCGAAGATACACGCACTACCGAATTTAGCGAAGCGTTGGGGTGGTTAAAGGCGGATAGGGCAGTATAGATGGGCGTGGCATCCAAAAATTTTTTGAATTTGGTTGGGGTTCGTCAACACTTATCTTGGCACCAAATTTGATGGCTCTAGTTCAAAAACTGTAGAAGATATGGTAATTTTTATTGTTAAACTAAGTGGGGGCTGGGGGCGGAATGGGTGGGCGTGGCTCCAAAATTTTTGATGCAGTTTTTTGGGGATTGATAGTAGCTATTTTCTCCCAAAATTGGGAATTTTAGCTGTAAGGGCTTGCGAAATAGCTGGATCTATCGATTTTGCGTTATCGAGTTTATCGATTTGCCAGCCCCCTAGTTATCGTAGAACTCCAATCTTAACACTTTAATTTACTTCGGTATCGAGTATAAAAACTGTTTAAAAACAAGTTTAGCTATGCAATCTTTTCATTGGGGTTTGTACTTCGTGCTTTGTAATGTGTCTTGTTTGTATTAGCTGTGGCGTCTTCGTAATTTTATGTTAAAGCAAGTCGACTTACATGTGACGATTTGTGATTGAATCCAATTTGTAAAAAGGTATATAAAACGATTCCGATTTGTTCCGTTTTTGCCACAAATTGCGTGTCGTAGATTTACAAATTCCTGTTGTAATGCATGTTTCAAGTTGACTTGGTTTCCATTGAAATATTTTATATTACAGAGCTTTACCTTTGCTAAGCGTTTTTCTCCTAACAACATTAAAGTTTTTACTTTTTTCATAAAAATATCTCTTATTTGGTGAGTCACTTCATTATTATTTAAGAAAAATGTAATACTAATATATATTGCTCAATACTTGTGTTATTCCCTAATAATTATACCTTTACTTAGCATTATTAGAATATGGGCGGTGCCACACCCATTTTTCTCGTAAATAAACTTCTTAATGACTATAAATATAACCAAATCAAAACATCTTGCTTCGTTCGCGAGTTATTGATTTTAGCCAAAAAAAAGTGGTCGGCTGGACCATAGTGCATTAGTTGGAGTTTGTCATCACCTTTCTTCTTGGCACCAAATTTGGTGGCTCTAGCTCAAAAACTGTAGAAGATATAGCGTTTCTGATTTTGAGCTACGGGGTGGGCGTGGCTCCAAAATTTTTGATGCAGTTTTTTGGGGGTCCTTTCTGAGAGATCTGAAGCCATAATTTGGTTGCCAAGCCTACCAACATCACCCCTTACGCCTTATACAAACTTTGAGCGAGAGCCTCTAAATTCGGTAGAAAGATAGCAATTGACATTCCAAAGAGATCTGCATCGTTTTCACTTGTTATACTTGATACCGAAGGTAAAAAATATAGTGAGTTTCTGCAATGTCCGTCATAGTCTCTGTCAGTGTGTCTTCCGTATGTTCTCAACTTTTTTGCTCGCTGCTCCAAAATCTGACGAATTCGTAAACAGCTGTTTATGATCAAGTATTTAGGTCTATAGGTATCTATCATATCTTTTTAATGCCATACTCACCGCATTTGCGCCTCGTAAGTAAACTTGTAGGTATATATATGTAAGTATGTAAGTATACATGTATATATGTATACATAGGTGTAACTATGAACAACAGTGAATAGCTCGGCTGAGTGTTCGCCTAACGTGTATGTATATGGTACGAATGAAGGAAGCTCGCTGCTCCGAGCTCAAAAAAGTATACACATGTAAATAACGGTGAGCAGCTGCATGATTAAAATTTGTTAAAAAGTGATTTAAATATGAAAAAACCAAATGCATTTGTTAATAAAGAAAGTGGTGAACAAGTAGTGAAAGAAAATATGTGAGTACTCAATATGCATACATAAATTTTATTGTAATTATTATCACAAATTTGATAATTAAATGAGCGATCTTAAAAGTAGCCCTCTTTTATACACACAAACACACACACACACACACATATAGTTTAAATTCTGAATTTAAATTCTCAATATGTATGTATCTATACATATATATATATATGTATATATATATATATATATATATATAAATTATATACATATGTTATGAAGAATGAATATATTTATATACATATACATACTTATATATATATAATTTAACACCCAGCTTCTCAGCGCAACTCTTCCCTCGCGCTCAACTAGTAAAACCATAAACAACATTCCACGGAGTCAGCGCAACTGCAACTATGTCGCTGACGCCGTAATTTGATCCGGCCACTTGACCGGATGTATTGCAGCAATAAACGTTCTAACGCTGCCACAACACCAACCGCCGAATAAACACAACAGCAACAAAATATGCTGACTCGACGCATGTGGCCGTCGCTTGGATAGCCAACGAGCGCTCGCTTGAGGGCGAGCCACTTCACTTCATTTCGGACGCTGACGGAGTAGCTTGCACTTTTGAAGAACTCAACTAAATAAAACAAATATTCGAACAACTACCTTTGCATTCAATTTTATTTGAAAAGGAATTTCAACTTCTCAGGAATTTCAGCCAAGATCGCAACCAATGACACCACTACGAGATGCAACTAACTATACTTAGGTAGTTAATCGTTTAAGCGAGTCTTTAAGACTGCTTAACTGGCGCCTGTTCTGTTGCGTGAGCGTGTTCCAAGTTAATAATGTGAATTTAAAATAACAAAAAACAAAACAAAGTCTACAACCCACCGGCAGCAATTTGTTCATACGCATGTGTGACATATTTGCGGGTGCAAAACGTTTGAATTTCAAATAACAAAAAACAAAAAAATCAACAACCCACCGGCGGCAATTTGCTCATACGCATGTGTGACATATTTGCGGGTGCAAAACGTTCGAATATTAAATAACAAAAAAAAAATCAACAACCCGCCGGCGGCAATTCGTTTGTACGCATAAACAACATTTTTGCGGGTACAAAACGTTGAATTTATTTAGTTAAAACGGTGTGTGGTAGTTTACTAGAAACGCTAAGTGGTGTGGAATGCATCCAAAAAAAGCTGCCTAGTAAACTGTGTGGCAAACCGTACCTTAGTAGGCAATGCCAAAAAGGATAACTTCGGACCATCGCGCCCAAAGCCAATAAAAACTTATCAAAAAATAAAAATATAAAGTAATTATAATAATCATAATTATTAAAGTGAACATACGCAATCGCACGCAACAACCACAAGCATATTGATTTTTCTTTTTTTTGAACATTCTTGTCAAACACTATTAAACATATTTTCTTTTTAAACAGAATCGTCAAGACATAAATTGTACAACATTACACATCCACAAACAACAACAATTCTACTACAACTATAAACAACAATTATTCTGTAACGGGTGAGTGAAGCGTTCTCCATTCCTTTCACGTTTTTCTTCTGCAATTTTTAATTTTTTTTAAATAAAAAAAAAAAAAAAACAGAAAGTCATAATTTCAGTGAGAATTTAAAGTAAAATATTTATTTGAATTTGAAACAGTTGCCTTACCTTGTCTTAACGCACCTAATATGGAAGAAATTAAGGAGACACTAGGGAAGTTCGATGAGTCTTTAAAGGCCTTGTTGAATCAAATAATGAAAATAAAAGATGATGTTCGGGCCTGAGGTAATAAACACGCTTGTAGGTTTAAATTTAATAATTGAATTTATTTGGCTTAAACATGCCGATCAGCGCTGCTCGTTCCTCCAAGCCTTTTTCTTATAACTAAAGAATCGATCTTTTCTTCAATATCGATAACAATTAATTTTTGTACATTTAGTACGTTTTTCACTGATTCATAAAAATACCAAATTTGCGCTAGTGTTCGCCAACAATAATGTTCAATAGTTTGGCGCGAACAATTAATATTTGATATAATGGCGCGAACATACACCCCGCCTTGGAAGGTCCTCTCTAAGGCTTCCAAAAGTATTGTCTTAGGTGTCCAGCGGCAAAGGACAGATTCTATGGATGTTGCGCTTGAGGTACCCTGTTTTTGTTTTGAGCGTCACTACTCTTACAGCGCCATCTGTTCCTGGGTGCAGCTCGCTTACTCGTCCTAAAAGCCACTGTCCAGGCGGCGAGTTGTCCTCGGCAATAATGACTAAGGTGCCAACCTTTAAGTTGTTAACAGTTTCACGCCACTTGGTGCGCTGCTGTAGGAGTGTTAAATACTCTGCTGACCAGCGGCGCCAAAACAAATTGTGAACTAGCAAAATCCGCTTCCAGTGGTTCGTGAGAGACAGCTTGACTAAATCTTCGTCCGTCTGTTCTGCGAGCGCATTTAATGGCCTACCCACTAGAAAATGCCCTGGTGTAAGAGCTTCCAAATCATTCGGGTCCGATGATAAGGGATGAAGCGGCCTTGAATTCATTACTGCTTCCACTTGGGTGATCGCTGTTAGTAAGTCTTCATAATTGAGCGCAACGCTGTTAGTGCTCTTGACTAACAGCTGCTTTGCGACCTTGACGGCGCTCTCCCATAACCCTCCAAAGTGAGGAGAACGTGGCGGGATAAAATGGAATCGGACGCCATTTTTGCTGCATTCGTCTTCTATCCGACTCTGGTTGAGACTGTCCAAGCTAGTGTTCAATGCGCGAGAAGCGCCTACAAAGTTAGTGGCGTTGTCGCAATACAGGTCCGAGCTTAGTCTGAGACGACCTCCAGATGGCATGCCTTAGTCAAACAGCACACGAATACGCATAAATATACCTTGACGGGTCGTTTTCCTCGGATGTTGAAATGCATCCAGATTGGTCCAGCGAAGTCAAGTCCAGCGCGATCGAAGGGATATGTTCTTCCTTTCACACGATTGGCTGGTAATGATCCCATTAGCTGGCTACCCAAGGTTGGACGCAGGTGAAAGCATTTAACACAGTTGCGTACCACCTTGCGAGCCAAATTCCTGCAATTAATGATCCAATATTTTTGCCGCAAAAAGGCACACAAAGACTGTGCCCCGGCATGTAAATTCTTTCGATGAGTGTATGTAACTAGTGCATTCACTACTATGTGGTTACTTGGCAGCAAAACGGGATGCCTCATATCAAACGATAGTCCAGAGTGCTTTAACCGACCACCTACTCTTATAATAGGAATCCCATCTTCCTCGTGAATAAAGGGAGTTAAGCATTGTATTTTGGCTGACTTAAGGCGTTTGTTGTCTCTAAGCTGAATAAACTCCTCGTGCAACATTGAATTTTGTACATTGAATACTACATATCTTAATCCTCCTACCATTTCTGCTGCAGTCAGACTGCACGATTTAGCTAATTTGGCCGCCTTGATAGAGTTCCGCTAGCGGTAAACATAGCTGAATACTCGTTGTAACTTTAAGAAGTCGTTCGCAACTTTACTCTCCGCGACTAAATCTACTCCAATTTCTGTCTTGCAACCACTGGCTACCAGGGAAAATTTACTTTTTCTTTGCTCTGGGAGTTCAATATTATTACATTGCCAGCCTTCCTTTGGAAAGTTAATTTTTGGGCTTGCTAAAAATTCTGGCCCTTGCCACCATAATGTGGACTTGTTAAGTTCAGTTGGGTATAATCCCCTCGATACAATGTCTGCTGGGTTTGATTTCGACTCTACCTTATACCAGTCCTGTATATTTGAGAGTTCTTGTATTTGAGCTACCCGATTGGCGACAAACGTAGTCCATCTGCTAGCATGCGATGATAGCCAATTGAGAACAATAGTTGAGTCAGTAAAATATTTGACCTGTGTGACCTTTAACGGCAGGCAGGATCGCACTCTGGTCATTAATTGTGTCATTAATAGTGCTCCCTGCAATTCTAAACGAGGCAAAGATGACACCTTGACTGGCGCCACCTTTGATTTGGCCGTTACCAGACTCACGGTCACTTGCCCATCGCTATTCCTCACGCGAGCATAAATTGCTCCACCGTAAGCCCGAATCGAAGCATCTGAAAACCCGTAAAGTTCTAACGTACTTAAATCCGCAGAAATTGGAATTACTGACCGGGACAGAGAGCATTGATCAATATTCCTTAGTTCTTCTCTGTATTTTTTCCATTGCGCGGCATAACTGGGCGCTAGTTCCTCGTCCCAACCTTGCTTGAGCAACCACAGCTCTTGGACAAATATTTTGCCTAAAATTAGTATGGGGCTCAAAAAACCTAATGGATCGAATATCTGAGACAATTCCGAAAGTACTGTTCGCCTAGTTATCGTTAGACCATAGGTAATCTTATAGGCAAAGTGAAATTTGTCTTCACAAGAATCCCAAACAATTCCTAGCATTTTCGCGGCATCTTCTGTTTTGAGCCTCAAGGGCTCTAGATCAGCACAATGACCAAAATTACCCTGATAGTTGCTGCGCCATTTATGCAGCTCAAATCTGCCCAGTTGCAACAGCTCTGTCATTTCTTGCTTTAATCTTTGTAACTCCACCACAGACTCCGCCCCGCACAACATGTCATCCATGTAAAAACTCCGCCTAACAGCTTCTGTTGCTAATGGGTACTGGTCGCCGTATTTTTCTGCCAGATACAAAAGGGAACGTACTGCAAGGTATGGCTCAGAGTTGGTCCCATAAGTGACAGTTTTGAGACGCAACACTTGGATAGGCATATCTTGGCTCTGTCTCCACAGAATACACTGGTAGTCGCAATGGGGTTCGATTACCAAAACCTGCCGGTACATTTTCGCTATATCCGCTGTTAAGGCGTATTTGAAGAATCTGAATTTGGTCAATGTCTCAAATAATTCTGGCTGTAATGTGGGGCCCACCAACATAATGTCATTGAGCGAAATGTCGTTGCTGGATTTGCAACACGCATCGAAGACGACTCTCAATTTGGTCGTTGAGCTCTCCGGCCGAATCACAGGGTGATGGGGCAGGAAATAATTTATGTTTGCAATTTTTGCAGTTTCTACTACTTCTAGATGTCCTTAGTCTTTATATTCATTGATAAATTCAATGTATTGTTCTCTAAGATCTCGATTACGACTCAACTTCTTCTCTAAGTTCAGAAATCTAGTTAGCGCTATTCTATAGGTGTTCCCCAACTCTTTAGTTGAGTCTTTAAAGGGTAGCGCCACCATCAAATGTCCCGACTCCGTATGACTGATGCTGGAAAGAAATCTAAGCTCAGTTTCTTTATCTTCTTCTGAGCAGTTCTGGGTTGCGTGCAACACTTCTTCGCATCTCCAAAATTTCTGCACTAGCTCTTGCAATTGGTCAGGCTCTTTCTGCTCTACTTCAGTAATTAACAAAGCTACGTTAGAAGCAGAAGCGAATTCGCCTTCAACTACCCAACCTAAAAGCGACTTCTGTAGAGTTGGCATATTAATACCTTTTATTTGGCCAGCTACTATTAATTTAAAAAAGAGCGCGACTCCTAAAAGCATATCAATTTTGTTTGCTGAGTCGAAATAAGGGTCTGACCCCTTTGGGCGGCTGCCAGTTTGAGCTCAGCCCTGAGCTTCCGGGATTGTATTGAGTGATTTCCGTTAACACACTGAAGTGATCAGTTACAGAGAATCGTGTAACTTTAGATTTAATAGTGGCATTCACTTCGCCATGTATCTGCGACTCTGCATTTCCTATGCCACTAAGGCGCATTTTTGATACATGCATATTGAGCTCAAATGAGGATGCTAACCTTGAAGTCATAAAGTTAAGTTGACTGCCTGAATCTAGTACACATCTGCAATTTCTATAAATGCCGTCCTTGCCCATGACCAACACTACAGCGGTTGCTAAGTAGCTCGTCGCTGACCGTGATAGGAGCGCACTACGCACTGAACTTTGTTCTGCCTTAATATGAGCCTTAGAATCAAACTCACTGGACTCATTTGCAGAATCACGGTGGAGCATGTCGTGGTGCGGCTTGTTGCAAAAGCTACATTGCTGACCCGTACAGCTCCTAGTGCTATGACGCTTGCTAAAGCATATCAAGCACAGTCCATGCCTTTTAATCTCTTGGTAACGTTGAACTGGCGTTAACTGCTTAAATTTTAAGAAAACCTTCAACCCATGCGTGCCAGCGCAGATATAACATGAGTTTTGCGCACTGTTGTCCACCGTGGCTGCTAAACTAACCTTTCTAACGTCACCCTTATTACTTGGTTTTGATACTGTACGACGCACCTCACGATTGGATAAGTTTAAGCCTCGATTTACTATAAATTGTGAAAGTAAAGGCCACGAAGGCAATTTCGAATTGTCCCATTCATTATCCCACTTGTCCATTGTTTCTTCATCTAGTTTGTTACGAATCAAATGAAAAACTATTGCTTCAAGAATTTCTTGTTCGGTGCTTAGCGACTTGAGTGCTACAAGCTGAGAGTTTACGCTGTCCACGAGTGTACGCAACGCCTCAGAATCGGCATGTTTAAGACGCCTTAAATTAAACAACTCATTTATATGTGACTGCACAATGATTGCCTTATTCTCATATCGCTCTTGCAACAGTCGTAAAGCTCTCTTGTAGTTCACGTCAGACAACTCCAAACAATCAATTGTACTACGAGGGACAACTCCCAGAGCTGATTTTAAATGAATAAACTTACACAAGTCATCTAGATCGGGGTCTGAGCCAACGAGTGTAATAAACGTGTTGAACCAGCTAGTCCATTCAGTAAATTTGCCTGAAAACTCCGGTAACTTCATAACTGGAAGTTTTGGCGAACGTACGGGCTGTGAAGTATTAAGAGTATCATTTGGACTATGACGGCGGCTCCCTTGCCCTAGCACGCTCAATATTTTCGCCTTTATTTCGCAATATAGTTCTTCTATTTCTTGTCGAGTATCATCTTCTGTCAATTCGTTGCAATCCTGTTCGACCCGCGCTTGAATAGTGCAAAACTGACTATAATTCGACTCAATTAAACTCAATCGCGCCTCTAACTCAGCTGCTGTCATTGATGCACTGTTTTTTAAAATGTATAGTTTATTGCGCGTAAAGGAATTTATTAAACCATGACGCGCAGTCAACGCCTCATCTGCTTTACTCTATTTTGGAGCCATGTCACAATGCCCAACTCCTATTAACACGCAGTTCTAATAATAAATTTAAGTTGCTCACAACTGTACATAAATGAGTACAATCTCACTCCAAGAGCAAAGAAGTTAATTTGCTGCTCTCTTTATTTATTTATCTTCTTTGTCGCTTATCTTTCGTGCCCAATGCACATTTACTGAATCCGCTCTTTCAATTATAGCGGTTTGTTCCAATCACTGTTTCAGAAACACTTGCACAAAGAAGACAAATCAAGGTCAACTAAAAGTCGCAAATTCAGTCTGCCGTCATTTAGCTACACACACATGCACCCAATCAGAATGTACGCGCCTTAAATTGTAGGCACCACTTGCACAATTGGCGTTTGGTGTCGAAAATTGCACGTAATTATGTATGTGCAGCACTTCCAATTAAACGTGGTTCAACTTCACTCAATTCTAACCACAATGCACTTTGGACTATTATTTGGGACTGATGTTTTTCTTTATTTTTATGTAAAACACTCTCATCGAATTTGAAATAAACATGCCTGCAAGAAATATTAAATTCAATAAAGCAGTTTGACTCACAATTCGATACAAGCCGGCTTAATGCGTCTTGGTGTACTATAAGCAATTAATTTGTTGAGCTCCAGTGATGAGCTCCATACAGCTTTGAACCTTTTCCAAGGGTCCCTGCTCGGGCGCCAATGTTCGGGCCTGAGGTAATAAACACGCTTGTAGGTTTAAATTTAATAATTGAATTTATTTGGCTTAAACATGCCGATCAGCGCTGCTCGTTCCTCCAAGCCTTTTTCTTATAACTAAAGAATCGATCTTTTCTTCAATATCGATAACAATTAATTTTTGTACATTTAGTACGTTTTTCACTGATTCATAAAAATACTAAATTTGCACTAGTGTTCGCCAACAATAATGTTCGATAGTTTGGCGCGAACAATTATTATTTGATATAATGGCGCGAACAGATGATGTTAGGAAGGTCAACGGTAGATTGAGTACCTTAGAGACAGAGCACGTAAGCCGAAATCCAGTAGTGACCCAGCCTTTACCTATAGTCCGTCCACGCAATGAATATGAGTTGAAAGAAACTTCGACCTTGCCAGATTGTGTTAAGGAGTTGCAAACGTTTCAGGGCATACCCGAAAAGTATGTCTCATGGATTGGCAGGGCTCAGTCGATTTTAAACGATTATGAAATCGTTAGGGATAAGCCTTTATATAGATCTATAGTTTTGCACATCAGACAGAAAATAAGAGGTATTGCAGACTTTGCACTTTGCTCTTATAGTGTACAAGACGATGACTGGTTTGAGATTAAAAGAATTTTGGCCCTCCACTACGCAGATAAGCGCGACGTACAAACTTTAGAATACCAGTTGAGTCTGATGCACCAAGGCAACAAGACATTAGAGGAGTATTATATGGAGGTAGGCAACCATTTTCGCTTATTATGAACAAATTAAAAGCGGGAACTCATCCACCCGACGTTGTAGCTGCTCTAATCGAAAATCAAAGAGATAAGGCATTGGATGTTTTCGTGAGAGGACTCAACGGTGATGTGTCTAAACTATTAGTGATTCGTAGTCCCAAAAATGTACCCGAAGCATACGCTTTTTGCTTAGAATTACAAAATGTCCCACACAGGGGTAATTTAAATAATTCCACTTATTCCGGGTCACCACAGCCATATCGCCCAACGAAAAACCCTAGGTTTATAAACAACCATCAATAACCCATCAGAGCTCACCCGGCTCCGTTCTATAATGGGGGCTCACCCAGAACTCAACAATCTTATCAAAGATTCCAGGGTCCCCGACCGGCTATCAAATTTGAGCCAAATAGATCTGGTCAATCTTACCAGTCTGTCCCGTACGTCCGTCAACAAGAGGACGGTGGTAAGAGAGATCCGAACGCCTCTGGTCAATCCTACCAATCCACCCCGAACGCCTCTGGTCAATTTTCCCAATCCACCCCTAACGCCTCAACTAGTTCGAACCCTTTTAGGAAAGCTCAAAGACTTTACCATATGACTTCAATGGTCCCTTCCACCCAAAGCGAAAATTCAGAGGGCGCTATGCAGGAAGTCGCCTATGAGGACAATTACGATAACGTGGTTGTTGAATCAATAAATCCAACTAGCGAGGAAACTCAGGGTACCATTGTTGAGGAACAGAAGCGGGGAAACGAAGAAGCAAATTTTATGACCTACGCCTCTCCAGTGTACCATACCTAGAGTATGACACCAACACTGGGTTAAAGTGACAATTTCTTGTAGACACCGGCGCTAACAAAAATTTCATTAGCCCAAGAATTGCTGCCGGAAGCACTCCACTCTCAACACCGTTTTTTGTTCCAGCAGCCACTGGTTGCGGTAAAATCACACATCAGCTCGTGGGTCAATTTTTTAAACAATACGGCATTAGTTCCATTCTCATTTTTTTTGTCCTTCCTGGTTTCTTTTCCTTCGACGGTATTATTGGCGATGATACTCTCAAAGACGTCAAAGCATTAATTGATAGAAAAAAAGATCTGCTAATAATAACACCAGGGGTCAAACTTCCACTCTTAGCTAAAGTATCCTCAAATGTACGTGCACTGGTCAATGTTGATCATTTTGAGAGCATTAATCGCACATTAAACATTTAATCGAGGAGTATGCTATTATTTTCGAGCCAACTTCAAAAGGGTCGGCAGTAGATACTGTAATAAAAGCCGACATTAACACAAGAGATGAAAACCCCGTTTCACCAAAGCATACCCATACCCGGCTAATATGAGAGGAGTAGTAGAGTCGCAGGTAGAAGAACTTCTTAATGAAAAAATAATTAGACCTTCTAAAAGCCCATATAATTCTCCACTCTGGATAGTACCAAAGAAACCGAAACCAGACGGCGAAAAGCAATACCGACTAGTAATTGACTTCAAACGGCTAAATGCCGTCACAATATCAGACACCCACCCTATACCGGACATAAATTCTACCTTGGCTAGTCTTGGCAAAGCCAAATATTTCACAACTTTCGATCTAACTTCGGGATTTCATCAAATCCACATGAGAGAAAGCGACATCCCAAAAACCGCTTTTTCCACCTTAAACGGAAAATATGAATTCCTACGACTTCCATTTGGCTTAAAGAACGCCCCAGTTATTTTCCAGCGCATGATCGACGATGTGTTGAGAGAACACATCGGAAAACGTTGCTATGTCGTTGACGACATAATTGTTTTTAGCAATGATTACGAAAGCCACTGGGTAAACCTTCGCGCGGTTTTCGATAGTTTAAAAAAAGCAAACCTTCAAGTAAATCTCGAGAAAACACATTTTTTGTCAACAGAATTTGAATTCTTGGGTAACATTGTCACCGCAGAAGGCATCAAGGCAGCAGGAAAGCTATAAATAGAATGAAACCCCCCGCCACCGTAAAAGAATTGAAAAGTTTTTTAGGTCTGACATCATACTATGGGAAGTTTATCCAAGACTACGCAAAGATTGCAAAACCTCTTACTAATTTAACAAAAGGAAAATACGCTAATGTCAAATCTTCTCAATCCGCTAAGATACCAATCGAGTTAGACGAAAAGGCTATACAGGCATTTACAGACTTAAAAACCATCCTTGCCTCTTCTGAGGTTTAGCCTTCCCAAATTTTAACATACCTTTTCATTTAACAACGGATGCGTCAAACTTCGCGATAGGCGCAGTTCTTTCACAAGAAGACGATAGAAAAGATTGTGAGATAGCAAAACTACCGCACATCTGTTATGTTTCGTCCGTGACGTCATCCCTATCCACATTTCATGTAACAACAACCGGCACAGTGCGCAGCTCACTCTCGGAAGCTGGCTGCTTTTGCATGCAAGCGCAAAAGCTTTGCTCCCGATCGACGAACGAATGAGCAAAAGCTGGTCGTTGCGCGCGCGCAAACACAAAAGCTCGCCCTAGGCGGATAAAAGCTGGATAATAGAAATAAGAGGCATACAAGCTGGCCGGCAGAAGGGAATGATTTAGCAAAATCAGTTTAGCGCGGACTGAGAAACCGAGACGCAGTGAAAAATACCCGCGAGCAGGAGACCAGAGTAGGCAGCAGCAACCGCAGCTACAACAACAACAACAACAACCGGAACAGTGCGCAGCGACTTCAGTGGGCAGCAGCAGCAGAAACAACAACAACAGCAGTGGGCCACAGCGAGCAGGAAGCACAGCAGTGTGCAACAATAGTAACACCAACGCATCCAGCACGCAGCCGCAGTGGTGAGGAGAACAACGGCGACAGCAACTACAACCACAGCGTGCAACAACAACAGCGGAAACTGGGACAGCTGGTGACGGCACACCATTGAGCAGGTGCAGTGACAGTGGATACAAAAAGTAGGCGCACACACATACTTTTAGCGCACTGCACACCCTTGGCACACGCATATTGTGACACACAAACATTTAGACACACACTTTGGAACACACACTTTTTGGCCCACACTCGTTGATACACACTCTGGCACCTACACACATTTAAACACACGCAATCTGGCACACGCACACTTGGACACACACCCTTGACACACGCATATTTTTCTGGCATACAAAATATTTGGACACACACTCTGGAACACATACACACTGGCACATACACACACGGACACACTCTAACACACACGTTTGGGAAAAAAATTTTTGGCACACCCTTTTGGCACACACACTCATAGGCATACACACACACGGCACGCACCCCCAACGGTACACACATTTCGGCACACACTCTTGGCATACACAGGCACACACCCGCACCGGCACGCACAAACCTACACACACGCAGGCACCCACCCACACCGACACACAACTGCCAGCACTAGTACACACCTACGCGGTGATAGATCGGGGTAAGTGACGGCCATATTCGATGGGCCAAATGGTTGCTCAGGCAGCCTCACTGAGATTTGTTGTGGCCCTAGGGTAATACATCCACAGTGTCGTGTTAAATGTTTCATTCGCAAAGCAAAGATATAATAAAGAGTTAAAATGTAGAGCGAATTTGTGTCTTTTTCGTACTTCTCTTTCCCCCCCCCTTGTACACTTTTTCAGCGGGTCGGCATTGAGCCAGTGTCTCGGGGCGCCTCACCATAAAGCCCACGTGGAGCAGACCTGAGGGGTATGCTAGCGAATCTTCCGAGTTTTACTCTGGATTCTGCGAGGCTCGCCTCTTGGGTAGGTTCCACGTGTAGCGACAAGTGAGTAGTGCCCTGGCGTTGCAGTTGTGTGGGGTGCGAGGGGCGGATATAGTTGGCCGACCGACGCGCAGGCTTCCGGGTCTTACCCTCAGCCTGGCCGCCGAGCTGGTTACCCTTATCCCCCTCCCGTACCCAACAAACTTCGCTCGATGCCCTGGCCGGTTGTGAGGAGCCCTTCGGGGAATACTTGGTTAACTCTCCGAGTATTACTCTGGGTTAGCCGATCTATTCCTTTGCGGGCCTCCCAAATAACCGGCCGTGCGGGCACTGTACTCGTGCACTCCCCCTCTCTATTCTACCCATGCTTTCCCCTGGTGGCCCGGCCCCTAGGTACGCTCCGGTCCAGCTCCGCCAGTGTCCCAGCAATGTTACAAATAATCTGTACAGACCCCGGACGTGACTGAGACGCCGACCCCGGCCAACAAAATTACGTCGTTACAAGATAGACCCATCGCTTATTTTTCACGTTCTCTAAATAGAGCTGAAGAAAATTACGCTACAATCGAGAAAGAAATGCTCGCGATAGTCTGGGCGTTAGATAATCTTAGAGCATACTTTTACGGCGCGGCAAATATCAAAATCTATACAGACCATCAGCCTCTCACGTTTGCCCTAGAAAACAGGAATTTCAACGTTAAAGCGTTGGAAGTCTCGCATAGAAGAATATAATTGCGAGTTAATATACAAACCAGGGAAATCAAACGTTGTTGCGGACGCGCTTTCCCGAATCACGACTTACGTGAACCATCTAGGTTCCGACACAGCCACCGCATCCGAAACAGATTCCATAGCCACCATGCATAGCGCTCTTCAAGATGATTCATGTCTTATACCTCATGTGCTGGTGCCCATTAACGTTTATAGAAACCAACTAATATTTGATTCCTATGAACAACTTCATGTGGGTTACATTCGTCATCGCATACCTATAAACACCCAGGCACTATCGAATTTTAATACTTCTTTACAGAAGTATTTAAAACCTTCGATCATTAACGGTATTAAGATTCCAGAATCCTATTTGCAATTCCTCCAATCACATTGTTTACAGAGTTTTAAGTTCTTTAAAATACGTATAACACAAAGATTGGTCACAGATTTATCTGATGTTGAGGAGATATGCAGTGTTATCGAGAAAGAACATCGTAGAGCTCATAGGGGCCCAAAGGAGGTACGTACTCAACTCCTTGAGAAATACTATTTCCTCAGAATGTCAAGCACGATACGCTTGCAGTTGTCTACTTGCGAGTGTTGTAAATTATACAGGTACGACAGACACCCAAATACACCGGCTTTTCAACCAACACCCATCCCAAACTACCCATGCGAAATACTGCACATTGATATCTTCACGTTAGAGAAGAAAATCTACCTTAGTTGCATAGATAAATTTACCAAATTCGCAAAACTTTTCCCCTTAGAATCAAAATCTTCCATTCACTTGAGAGAAAAACTAATCGAAGTCTTGCACTATTTCACGGTTCCCAAGACAATAGTTTCAGATAATGATAGAGGTCTTCTGTGCCCTACCGTCCTAAATTACATACGAACGCTCGAAATTGAGTTGCACCATACTCTGACCCAAAAAAGTGAGGTAAACGGTCAGGTCGAAAAATTTTATTCGACGTTTCTAGAAATCTATAGGTGTTTAAAGGCCGAGTATCCAACTTTTAAGGACAGCGAATTGGTCCCAATAACAGTTGACAGATTCAATAATTCAGTCCACTCGGTTATTAGACGAAAACCAGCGGATATATTCTTTGATCGTTTTCAAGAATAAATTACCAAGGGTTAACTAGCTTTAAGCAGCAAACCTTGGAGGATGTAAAAGGTCTTATCGAACACCAACAAAACACAACAAGCTTAAATAGAAACAAAACGAGGACAAAGCCAGCTTCATATAATCAAGGGGATAAAGTGTTTGTTAGCAACAAACAAATAAAAACAAAAGAAAAGCCACGTTTTAAACAAGAACAAGTACAAGAAGACAGGACAGTAACAGTTAAGACTAGGTCAGGAAAGGTTTTTCATTAGTCAGATCTAAGAAATTAAACTTTAAAAGATAAAAAGAAAACAATTGCGGAAGAGTTTACGAGTGATGAATCCCGGAAGCGTTTCACGACATTCATACACTAAACCTTGCAAATATTACAAAAAAAAAAAAACACAAAAAAATTAAAAAACACAAAAAAAAAAACAACATAGTTAGTACACATTTTTAAATACACGGCTTGAAATACTACACTTAACTGTTTATTAAGATATGAGATAATTAAACATAAGTTTTATTGATGGCTTATTCCCTTGTTTTAAGAACACAAACGCTTTTTAATTACACGGCTCCTTTTTAAGGTCGCCTTGACATAAATCCTTTTTATTTTTTATGAAACTTTAATTGATTATTATTACTTTAATTAACAAAAAACCATTGTACACTATTTCGTAAGCATGTTCTTCGTCCACACGGTCACTGCCGTGCACATCTTCAAATATGAAACACCTGTCGTTCCTCCACAACAAGGCTACGCCTGGTGCGTCAACGGGGCGTTCAAATTAGCTCATGTCATCAACCTAGCCAGATTACAGGAAATCATCAACGATTTGCAAAAAAAAAACAACGCAGATGGCAGACTCCCGGATCAGCGCTTTAGCTGACCACTATCTTCAAGACGCGACGGAAGGAATTTCCAGGATGACTAAAACACCATCAATGAAACCTCGATTAATCGACTGGTTGGGGTCAGCATGGAAATGGATAGCGGGATCACCGGACTCGTCAGACTGGAACTCCATCTTAAAATCTCAAGAGTTTCTTTCTAAGAACAATGACCAGCAAATCAAAATAAACACACGACTCTTCGACGCGGAGCACGGGTCGATCCAACAGCTCAATGCAATAATTAGCAAAGTCAATGCGATTGACGGTGATATCCACGCGACCACGGCGACGCTACACAAGGCCATCATACTGGCCAACCAGGTCAGAGAAATGACACGAGCTTGCCAACTGGCCAAGAGTGGAGTGGTCAATACCAACTTACTGGATCACTCGGAAATCGGAACCATCCTAGCCAAAGTAGACAACCTCCCGTACCAGAATACCATCGAAGCAGTCCCACAGTCCTCAATAATGGAACGGCACTGCTGTACGTAATCTCAATGCCTAAGGTTACAGAAAAAAGATACCGACTGATGTTCCTGCTATCAACGGTGACGAATGGCAATCAGATCTCGTTGGAATTCAATAAATTGGCTATGGACGCCCAGGAAGCATAAACGGTCTGCCAGGATAAGGACTTGCTGAAGCTAGAAGAAAGTAGTTGCATACCAAGGAGGACACGCTTCATGTGGTTATTTAAAAAATAAACAGGAGATCGTCAAACTAGTCGACGACGGTACAATATTCCTCTCCAATTTTAATGGAACATTGTCCGAGAACACAAAAGAGCACCACCTCCTTGGATCGTTTATTATACAATTCGACAACGAAACAGTATCAATCAAAGGAAGGAACTACAGCAACTACATTTCAACACACCTAATAACTATGCCTGCTGCCCTTACAAACGTGTCAGCAACCGGCTACCAGTTGAAGTCGTGAACGTATTCTAGAGACAACGTTCACGACTTCAACCTCCGGAATCTCAGGAAACTCTCGATCATGTCCAGTGGCATCTTGCTTTCCTACTTCTCAGAGATAATGATAGCCACAGTCATCGCGGCATCATTATACGTAATATGGAGGAAACTCACGTGAACAAGGGGCATCCCAGAAACGACCAACTTGGCTCTGGGACTTTCACCGCAGGCTCCTGCCGAGGGGGAAAAAGTCTAGTGATCCGCGGGACGCAGATCTTGAGGTTGGGAGGAGTTAACACCCGGCTTCTCAGCGCAACTCTTTAAATACCCCTCGCGCTCAGCTAGTAAAACCATAAACAACATTCCACGGAGTCAGCGCAACTGCAACTATGTCGCTGACGCCGTAATTTGATCCGGCAACTTAACCGGATGTATTGCAGCAATAAACGTTCTAACGCTGCCACAACACCAACCGCCGAATAAACACAACAGCAACAAAATATGCTGACTCGACGCATGTGGCCGTCGCTTGGATCGCCAACGAGCGCTCGCTTGAGGGCGAGCCACTTCACTTCATTTCGGACGCTGACGGAGTAGCTTGCACTTTTGAAGAACTCAACTAAATAAAACAAATATTCGAACAACTACCTTTGCATTCTATTTTATTTGAAAAGGAATTTCAACTTCTCAGGAATTTCAGCCAAGATCGCAACCAATGACACCTCTACGAGATGCAACTGACTATTCTTAGGTAGTTAATCGTTTAAGCGAGTCTTTAATGCCATGTTCACACTATGAAAAGTAAATCACGTCAGTACGATAATCAACTTGCGATAAACTTATGCGTTCACACATCAAACAGCTGTTTCGCACAAGATTAAGTTTGACAGCTGTTTGTTTACATTTATAAATCAAGCAAACTGAATAGCAAACAGCAGAAAAAATCTAAATTAAAGAAAAGTGAATAAAGATGGCGCCAAATGTTATTCAAATTATATTTTATATGATAAGAATTTTTGATATGGCAAAAATAATGGAGGATCTGCTCAAAACATCAAGAGCACACATAAGTATTGCGCAAATGCAATATAAAATGCACCTCGAGTTGCGTGCAGCCATATGTGAGGGATTTGTGCGATTTTTTTCTGGCAGATCGCAGATGTTGCAATCTGCTCTGCCATATCTCTATGAGGCAAATTTCTGCCCCATCGCACCAATTAACTCTTTTTTTTTTGCTGCCATTACTTCTTTGTTCTTTTTGTGACAGATAACAGCTGTTCGCATATGATTACTTCTAGCAAATTTAAGTTTTTTCATAGCAATCAGCTTTGAAATATGCAAAAACAGCGCCATCTGTGGTTTTTGTTAAACAAACACAGGGCTGCACTCCAATAATCATCATGTTTAAAAGTTAAACACGTCAGTGAAGTGATTACGTTTGACAGTTCTTGTATGAGTTAAACGCGCGTTTACAAGATGATTAGCGCTTAAATCACGTCAACGACGCTAATCGCGTGATTAACTGGTATATCAGAACATGGTATAAGACTGCTTAACTTATATGTTTAATAGAAACCATTAAACCAAGCACGTGTAGTATCTTGTACCTATGTTTTTTGTGTAGGTAATACACATTAATGCCGCGCAGAGAAAGTATATGTATATGATATTTTAAATATATATATATTTAAATATAAATCGCGCGAAACTCGATGATCAAACACATGATATCGTGCTTTTTACTCAAATTTTTTGAACGAATAATTTGTTTGGTGTGTACATAACACTATTAATACCTTATTATATATACCCATTATTTATACCTAGCTTTTTTCTTTTTACAGAGTAGAATATCTTAAAGAGTTAAAAAGTAAAGATTGTAAAGGTCAAAGGGCATATTCTCAACGTCAGACAGTTTTAAAAATAAAATGAAAAAAGAACAGCAGTATCAAATGCTGAACCTCAAAGGAAATTTCGTCAAAGTATTGCAGAAAAATCGTATGTAGATAAGTAATTGATTTAATAATCGAATTTATCTTTACGATTTCATTACTTTTTCCACAGGATTGAACTCTTTTCTTTCAGTGAAATTGAACTTGCAAATGAATAATGATCCAAAAGAATGAACAACAAAATATGGGACCACCATTGACCCAGTATTTTCCAGATTTTTAGAGGATATCAAGTCTCAAACTTATGTTTCCAATTTAGTTACCATAAACCTATAATTTCAACGATACAAATTCCTGAATAGCCTACATTGTATTGTAAAACTGTAATAATTAAAATAATAAAATTTAAAAAAATATGTTTAGCAATATTAACTTCTAGTTTATTCAATAAAAATAAATTAATTTGTTTTCTTGCACCAAGCTCAAAAATTGTAACTTGCATATCAAAGAAAATATAAAAAAACAACAAAAACAAAAAACTCATTGCATAAATTGATACAAAATTCCATGCAATAGCTTTACCGCGGCAGTCCCTGAGTGCCACACGTATTTTTTATCTATGGCATAATACATTAAAGTGTCAAGAATTGAGTTTTACGATAACTGGGGGCTGACAAATCGATAAATCCACCTATTTCGCACGCCCTTACAGCTAGAACTAGAGCTAGAGTCACCATGATAAGTGAAAATAGCTTTTTGGCATCCCCATCTGCATGATATAATCTTTGAGGCAGCGTACACCCCTGCCGTATCCGCGCCGCATTGCAATAAAGTCTCTTTTATATCGGTTTTATTACTTGTATCGAGTATACCGCAGCGGTTGCCCGACTACATTTTTTCTACTTGTTTTTCATATGGTATTATCCGTGAGCATAAATTAATATGGAGGAGTCATGCCGTGTACGTTGAATTTTATCATTCAGTACCCGTGCAATTGAAGCCATGCAGACAAAAGAGCGCCTGCTTTGCTTGCGAATGATGCGCATGTGTGCGTTCAAAAAGCGAGCATGCAGTCAGTGTGAGCTCAGGTGTATGCATGAGTGCGTTTGCGGCAGCACTTATATGGTGAAAGGGAGGGCGCGCCGGCGGTAAGCAACAAACTGGCAAAATGCATTAATATTTGGTAAGCCTGGCTTTGTCGCGATTTGTGGCTCCAAATGCAGTTTTTTGGGGGTCGTTAACAGTTATCTTTCTCCCGAACTGGGTGACTATAGCTCAAACACTTTGGAAGATTCACGCATTCCCGTTTAAAGCAAAGCGTTGGGGCGGCTAGGGCAGATTTGATAGGCGTGCCATCCAAAGTTTTTTTTGCATTTTTTTGGAGTTTGTCATCACCTATCTTCTTGGCACCAAATTTGGTGGCTCTAGCTCTAGATTTTAAACTACGGGGGATTGGGGGCGGTCTGGGTGGGCTTGGCTCCAAAATTTTTGATGCAGTTTTTTGAAGGTTCTTAGTAGCTATTTTCTCTCCAACTAAGGTGGTTCTAGCTGTACGAGCGTTCAAAGTAGGTGGATTTATCAATTTTGAGTTCTCGAATTTATCGATTTGCTAGCCACCAGTTATCGCATAGCCAATTTTGAAACTTTATCTTACACGGCCATAGATCAAGACATTTGCAAAGTTTCAAGTCTCTAGCTTGAAGGGTGTGGAAAAAGTTGCGCCTATACGGACGTACAGACGGACAGACACCATGGCGGACATTGCACAAACACAATATACTCTAAAATTTCGATATCGAGTATAAAAAAAATTTTTTTTTATGTATGCATGTAAAATTCTCTAAAAATTAAAAAAAACGCGAATTACACTGCTTTGAAAAAATTTATCATAGAATTTAAAACTTTTTTTGTACCGTTTTCTAATACAATTCGTGATGATCATACTACAGAGGTTGATTGTTCACACACCAAGTGTTCACACTGTCGATGTCTGCCTGTATTATATATCTGATAGTTGCAAATTTTGCTTAACATATGTTGGCTCTGAGCAATCAATTGAGAAATTGTTATGGTCGGCAAATTAATCGATGGTTGTAGTCGTTGAACGAGGGGTAGAGAGTCGTGCTGGCCGCCGATATAAAATAAAAGGGTGGCTTACGAGGGCTAGGAAAGAAGAAGAGGCGTGACAAGCAAAAAGTTGCAGCGACGTTAAGAAGTGCGCCGCGGTATAAAAATTTAACCAACAAAGTGCCCAAGAAAAAACGAGAAGGATTCAATATTCGTCAGGATTTCATAGATGCTTCCAGTATAGCGGGTATGAGAGTTAATAAGTGAAAATTAAACAGATTTATGACAGTGATTGTTTTGTGGCAGCAGAGGAGCGAGACGCACTTGACGTACGATTCCTGCAAAGCCAGAGGAGGGAACTCAGACCACCGGACGAGGATTGGCCAGCCCGTCTGGGTGGTCATCAAGTTTGTTTATATGTGTGTTTGTTTTTTTTTGGGCTCAAGTTTATAGCTGCGAGTCAGTTAAACTGCGCCAAAACGCAACAGCGGTCCGCACATACCAGCGCACACACACACGCGTAGCCGCCGCCACAGGCACAGTGGGTCGCATACCAGCAGACGCTGCAACTATATTTATTGGCGTATAAATTCACGCCCACCCGATATTTATTGCTGCGATTATTTTTTTATTATTATTTAATTTATTATTAATTTATTTATTTTCATTTAATTTCGTACCATTTATTAATATTTATTTATTCTTGCTGTGTTAATTGTTTATTTTGTTTTTCGTTTATTAGTTCGAGTTTAGTTACGTTATTATTTATTGAATTATTATTTTCTATTAGGCTTTTAAAATTTATATAAAGTAAATTTACAATAAGACTAAAAATGTTAAATATTAAATTCAAATCAAAAATTGTTCTAAGTGTTTATGTTAACATGTGTGAGTCGAGAGTTCTGTGTGGGTGGGATGAAGGTGTATTGATGACGGGGAATTAAGTGTTGTTGTCGTATGATATGTTTAGGGAGTTGGTTCGAAAACATAAACAGACCAATTCGTAGGTAGGGAGGGCACGCATTGGAGGTGGACGATGACACCTGTTCATCTTGCATATCTGTAAATTGTCCGATTATAAGAATATCTGCTAGTCCGTTTGTCTGATTTTCGTAAAAATATAAATTTTTGTTAACCCGGCTCACGCTGTATCGATGTCGTATCCATCCCTGGGTAGTTGTAGGTTGTAGTTTATATGTTGTGTTAGTTGCTTAGGTTCACCCTTCTTTCAATAGAGGCTAGACCACAGCGAGGCTTAATGCCTGGGCTGATGCGGAAGTAGCTAGAGGAGCAAGGGAGAATTGGCGGACTGACTGCCCAATCAAGCTCATTCCTTAGGGCCTGAGCAATCCCAGCGTGGGCCACCATGTCCTGCTGTAGTGCAGCCCAGCGATCTAGGGGAATAGCAGGCAGGAAAACATCAATATAGAGTTTGTGTCGTTATCATGTACGTGTACATTTTGCGAGGCAATGGTCCATGTCATGTCCTTCAGGACCGACATCGTGTTACCAGCCAGTCCATGTGTCGTATAATGAGTAGTATCATCTGTGATGTTGTAATAGGACAATTTTAGGACCAATGTATACACCCAACACTTACCGTAACCGTATCATGTTCCATGTTCGTCTCACCCCGTTTGTATATGTCGTATATATTTATTAAAAAAAAAAAACAAAAAAGAAAGAAATTTTAGATTGATAGTAGGAAATGCGTAGAGAAGCCAAGTATATACAAGAACAAAGGAAAGTTAGGCGTAGCGCAGGGTTAGACAAAGCGTAGGATTAGAAAATAGAGGGGCTGAATCAATGGCTATTACAACTCGTTCAACTTCACAGACCAAAGCCGGTGAGTCCAGCATAGCATCTGGAGATATTTCGCTACAAGAGAGTATGGACATCTCGTATGCAGGAGCAGTAGGCGGCCACCCAGAGCCCAACAGCCTAGGAGCCGTGCCGAAGAGGAGTGCATCCACTATGCCACAGCAACAGCAAGCGCCACTGGATTTGCAAAGTGAGTTGAGAGCAGCAATCAATTCAGCGCTATCGGAGGCCCGTGAGACCTTCCAGGCAGTTATGGCCACTGGGATGGCGGAAATCCAGGCGCAGAACAAAAGAGAGATGCTGGAATATATGCAGGCAATCCGGGAAAGCAGCCTGTATAAGCAGCTATCTGGTCCGAGGGAAGCACAGCCGACTGCATGCCCACCGCCCAAGCAAAACACAACCCCAGCAGAGCCACCAGCAGCACAGGGTTACTGGTTCGGAAGTAGAGCCCTAGAAGCGGAGCAGCGAAAGCAAGCGGAGAATCGGCGTTCCCGGACACGTGGTGAAGACCCACCGAGGATTAACCCTGCAATGCAGAGACCATTTGAAGGGGCAGAGTCCCAGCCCGAGGTGATCCCAATGCGCAGATGGGGTCTCATTTTTGATGCCAGCCCTACAGGAATGCCGGTGGGTGAATTCATCTTTAGGCTCGACCATTTAAGGCAAACATATCAGGTGCCGTGGGCAAATGTGTTGAGGGATTTTCACACCCTGGTCGAAGGAAGGGCCAAAGACTGGTGTTGGATGTTTCTGAGGACGAGTGGTGCAACGGATTGGCCAAACCTGCGGTACGCAATGAAGCAGCGCTTCCAGACGCAGAGGTCGAATTTCGAAAGCGAGCAGGAGCTTTGCGAGCGCAGACAAAAGTCGGGGGAGAGCATTGATGAGTATTTACAGGCCATGTTTGCTCTCAGGTCTAGCTTGGAGGTGCCGGTCAGCGATTACGACCTGATTAAGATCGTAAAACTAAACATCAGGGATGCTGTGTCGCGGATAATTTATCCGATTTGGATCACCAACCTGGAGAAGCTCCGAGAGGAATGCCATGACGCAGAGAGGTTGCTCTCATCCCGCTGGTCAAGGAGCCCAACTCCAGCAGAGCCAACCAGCCGGCCGAGGGAACGGTTCCAGGTGCACGAGGCGCACCAAGAAGAGGAGGAGGAGCTTACCCAGAGTGAAGTAGTTGAGGCACTGTATAGGCCAAGGGCGGAAAACAGCAATACCAACGGGCTGACGTGCTGTAACTGCGCGCAGAAAGGGCACACATTTTGGGAGTGTGAGGCAACAGTGCGGAACATTTTCTGTTACCGATGTGGATTGCCAGGAGTTGTGCTGCCAAAGTGTCCCAAATGCAGGTCGGGAAACGGGAGGCGGAGCATGACACAGGCCGAGGAGTCACGCTGAATCAATAAAAAATACCTCCCCAACTTACATGTTAGATATAAGCACTAATAATAAGGATTGCATGTTACTTAAGAATATTGTTAAAAAGACCAACAGCGATCAGTCACCGACGATCAAGTGGTCGATACGTCAGCCATTGGAGGTGTGCACAGCCGCGTACGAGGCAGCGAGAGCCCGCATCTTTGGTGGGGAGGGAGTCAGCAGGCAGAGCAATGGGCCCCAAGTTTCGAAAAGGCGTAAAAGACGAACGCTGCGCTGAAAAGAACGCAGAAACGTATGTGAGGCACTCAGTTCGGTGCTCAAGGACGACGAGCGAGCTTTTGCCGAAGTGGAAATCCAAGGGCTCACCGTTAAGGGGTTTTTAGATACGGGTGCGACCGTGAGTTTGATCGGTGCTGGAGCGGTCGAGTTTATCGAGAAGCTTGGGATAGCGTGGCATTCACAAACTTCGAAAGTGCGAGCCGCAGGAGGGAAGAGCTACACCGTACTGGGGAAAATTATGGTCCCGATCCGCTACAGATAGGAAACTCACAGGATGGCTCTGTATGTGTGCCCCGCCCTGGTCCAGGGACTCTATCTAGGGATCGATTTTTGGAAAAAGTTCCACCTGGCACCTGATGTAGTGGTCGTGGATGCAGTCGAGCAGATGGAGTCCGAGTTTTTGACAAAGGGAGAGCCGGTAGACCCGCACCAGTTAAATGCGGATCAACATGAGCGACTAGACGCGGTGAAGGCGAAATTCTTAGCGTACGAAAAGCGAGGACAAAGAAAAACTCATCTGGAGCAGCACACAATCGAGCTTGTTGAAGACACCGTGCCGGTAAAGCAGCGTTTTTTCCCGGTGTCACCAGCGGTTCAACAGCTCCTATTCGCGGAGGTGGATGAAATGTTGCGACTTGGAGCTAGCGAGAGTCCGTGGAGCAGCCGGATGACGTTGGTGCGGAAACCTGGCAAAAATAGGCAGTGCCTAGACGCGCGCAAGCTGAACGAAGTGACGGTGAAGGATGCTTACCCGCTGCAGAACATTGAGTCCATCCTCAGCCGCGTAGATGACACGATCTAAATCAGCAGTGTCGACCTAAAGCACGCCTTCTGGCAGATCGAGTTGGAGCCCAAAAGCAGAGGATATACGGCGTTTACCATTCCCGGCCGACCCCTATACCAGTTCCGGATGATGCCTTTCGGGCTGTATAATGCTGCTCAACGGTTGTGTCGCTTAATGGATAGGGTGATGCCACAGCGTCTGCGAAACCGGGTGTTTGTATATCTGGACGACCTGCTGACCATCTCCCGTACATTTGAAGAACATGTGAAGCTGTTGGAGGAAGTTGCGCAGTGCCTTAGGGAGGCGAACCTCACTGTCGGCCTGCACAAGTCCAAATTCTGTTATAGGTTCGTCAGGTATTTAGGATATATTGTCGGTGACGGAGCTCTCCAAACGGATCCGAGCAAGGTAGAGGCGATAGTCCAGATTCCAGTCCCGAAAACCACTAAAGAGCTGAGGCGATTCCTGGGTACCGCAGGATGGTACCGACGGTTCATTCGAGACTTCTCGACTCTTTTGGCACTCCTGACCGATTGCTTAAGGATCGGAAATAAGTTTGAGATGTCGAACGTCGCAATTGAGGCATTCCAGGGGCTGAAGAAGGCGCTAACCTGCGCACCAGTTCTCGTCCATCCAGATTTTCGACGGCAGTACTTCATCCAGTATGATGCCAGTCATATGGGGATCGGAGCGGTGCTATTCCAGCGAGACGAAGAAGCCGCTGATCGGATAGCATTCTTCTCAGCCAAGCTAAGACGAGCGCAGCTTAACTATACCGTGACGGAGAAAGAATGCTTGGCGGGGGTGAAGGCAATAGAGCATTTTCGACCATATGTGGAGCTGATGCCTTTCACGGTCATCACGGACCATTCGAGTCTGCAATGGTTGATGTCGCTCAAAGATCTGAGCGGAAGGCTGGCAAGGTGGTCACTAGCGCTTCAGGCTTTTGACTTCACCATTGAACACCGTAAAGGCAAAGAGAACGTGGTAGCTGACATGCTCTCTCGACCGTTCGATGTGGAGGAGCTCAACTTGTTCGAGTTCGAGACAACAGCTTTCGAAAGCGATTAGTACTTGGAACGATTAACGTTGGTTCGATCAGAAGCGGAGCGGTTTCCGGACCTATTGATGGAAGACGGCTTGCTCTTCAAGAGGTCACAGTTTGCTCGGGAGGATAGCGAGGAGTTTCTGTGGAAATTATGGGTGCCGGAAGCACTAACGAGCACGTTGGTACAGCAGGCGCACGACAGCGACAAGGGTATGCATGGAGGCATGGCCCTAACGTTGGCGAGACTGCGCCAGTTTTACTTTTGGCCGAGGATGGCAGCCCAGGTGCGTTCATACGTGCTTAATTGCGAAGTGTGCAAAGAGGCGAAGCACAGCACACAAGTCGGTAGACCAAAGATGGGAAAGGAGGTGGTTACCAAACGCCCGCTGCAGATGCTGTACCTGGACTTTTTAGGAAAGTACCCACGTTCGAGGCAAGGCAATACGTACATATTTGTGGCGCTGGACCATTTGAGCAAGTTTGTCTGGCTGAAGGCGATGCCGAAAAGGACATCTGCGGCGATCGTACGATTTTTGAGAGATGAGCTGTACACCGTGTTTGGAGTCCCCGAGATCGTGCACACCAACAACGGCAAGCAGTTCGTGTCGCATGAGTTTGCAGTTATGCTAGAGCATTACGGCATTAAGCATGTCCGTACTGGAAACTATGCTCCACAATCCAATGCGTCCGAACGGGTAAACCAGTCGGTGTTGGCAGCGATCCGGACGCATATTGAGATTGACCAGACGTCGTGGGACGAGAAGCTTCCAGAAATCGCGATGGCGTTACGCAGTACAGTCCATACGGCGACTGGGACATCTCCATACTTCGCACATGTTGAGTCACGGCAGCGAGTATGGACTGGCCAGGAAGCTGGGCGATGTCAGCAATGCCGTAATAAGGCCACTTGAGAGATCGCAGAAGCAGCAGGTCTACAGAGCCAGGATTCAGGAGACCGTGCACAAGGCATACGTGAAGTCGGCGAGACGGTATGACCTGAAGGCCCGAGACGTCCATTTCTCTGCGGGTAAGGAAGTGTTCAAGCGAAACTTCGTGCTGATCGACTTTGCAAAGAAGCTCAACGCAAAGTTCTTCCGCCGCTTCACCAAGTGCCGAGTGGTAAAACCAGTGGGACAATGTTTATATGAGCTGGAGACACTGCAAGGACACCCACTCGGGGTGTTCCATACAAAGGATATAAAGCAGTGAAAGCAGTGTAGAGCATGAAACGCTTAATCTCAGGGCGTGGGCGATGGCCTTCGTTGGGCAGCGCGGTTAACAGACGCCTCCGTTTGGCACTCCTGTCATGGCAGTCGCGAGCGAACCGGAGTGTGGTGTTACGGTCGGCAAATTAATCGATGGTTGTAGTCGTTGAACGAGGGGTAGAGAGTCGTGCTGGCCGCCGATATAAAATAAAAGGGTGGCTTATGAGGGCTAGGAAAGAAGAAGAGGCATGACAATCAAAAAGTTGCAGCGACGGCAAGAAGTGCGCCGCGGTATAAAAATTTAACCAACAAAGTGCCCAAGAAAAAACGAGAAGGATTCAATATTCGTCAGGATTTCATAGATGCTCCCAGTATAGCGGGTATGAGAGTTAATAAGTGAAAATTAAACAGATTTATGACAGTGATTGTTTTGTGGCAGTAGAGGAGCGAGACGCACTTGACGTACGATTCCTGCAAAGCCAGAGGAGGGAACTCAGACCACCGGACGAGGATTGGCCAGCCCGTCTGGGTGGTCATCAAGTTTGTTTATTTGTGTTTTTTTTTTGGGCTCAAGCTTATAGCTGCGAGTCAGTTAAACTGCGCCAAAACGCAACAGCGGTTCGCACATACCAGCGCACACACACACGCGTAGCCGCCGCCACAGGCACAGTGGGTCGCATACCAGCAGACGCTGCAACTATATTTATTGGCGTATAAATTCACGCCCACCCGATATTTATTGCTGCGATTATTTTTTTATTATTATTTAATTTATTATTTATTTATTTATTATCATTTAATTTCGTACCATTTATTTATATTTATTTATTTTTTCTGTGTTAATTGTTTATTTTGTTTTTCGTTTATTAGTTCGAGTTTAGTTACGTTATTATTTATTAAATTATTATTTTCTATTAGGCTTTTAAAGTTTATATAAAGTAAATTTACAATAAGACTAAAAATGTTAAATATTAAATTCAAATCAAAAATTGTTCTAAGTGTTTATGTTAACATGTGTGAGTATAGAGTTCTGTGTGGGTGGGATGAAGATGTGTTGAAGACGGGGAAGTAAGTGTTGTTGTCGTATGATATGTTTAGGGAGTTGGTTCGAAAACATAAACAGACCAATTCGTAGGTAGGGAGGGCACGCATTGGAGGTGGACGATGACACCTGTTCATCTTGCATATCTGTAAATTGTCCGATTATAAGAATATCTGCTAGTCCGTTTGTCTGATTTTCGTAAAAATATAAATTTTTGTTAACCCGGCTCACGCTGTATCGATGTCGTATCCATCCCTGGGTAACCGAATTGCCAGCTGGCTATCGATACAGTGTTGCGAAAAGAAAGCCGGATCATAACGGTCAAAAAGGCCATAAACGCTCTTGGCTTCATCAAGCGGTGGTCAAAAGAGTTTAATGATACCTTCACCACTAAAACGCTATATACATCCTTAGTACGTCCCATCCTGGAGTATGGATCTTGTGTGTGGTCCCCGCAATACGGGATTCACCAGGATAGAATTGAATCTGTGCAGAAGAAATTTCTTCTGTTTGCGCTTAGATGTTTTAACTGGGTTCCTGGAATAGACCTACCACCCTATTCAAGTAGACTTCTTTTAATTAATCTTCCTTCCCTGATGAACCGTAGAATTATGCATGGTGTAGTATTTATCACTATTCTACTTAATGATGAAATCCACTCATCAGTTCTTCTAAGTCGAATAAAATTAAATGTTTCCATTAGATCCACAAATAACTTTTTACCCCTTAGCCTCGATCGTTACTCAAGCAACTATTTATTTCATGAACCATTTCGTGTATTATGTTCTGACTATAACAAGCTTTTTTCTCTTGTCTCTCTGATGACCTCGACTAAAACGATCTTACCTTTCTGCCTTATCTAATCGTAACCACTAATCACTAATCTACCACTGGTCTGATTTGGTTTTCTGGGTTTTTCCCAATCCACGCAAAAATGTTGGGCCACTTATTTTCTTAATGAATTTCCCAGAGCTTTAACGTTAACTTTATAACTTTTTCAACCTTTTTTTACTTTCAGAACTACATATAATTTTAAATTTTACTTTAAACTTAATTATTTTTATTATAATTATTTAAAATTAATTTTATTTTCATGTCAGCTGCTCATAGATGAAAATAAATAAATAAATAAATAAAAAACAAAATTACTAAAAAATGGTCATATAACATAAATTCTTCCAATGTTTATTACGTGTAGAGCAGCAAAATGTACCACATAGGCTTCTTCTAATAGTTTTTTTTTTGGTGTAGCTTTTGGGCAAACATATATGCGTTCATAGATTTCTTTGATATATTAGTAAGATTATATTATTAATGTAAAAGCCATTTAATATGCAACTATCACAAGAAAGATAGTTATTTATAATAATGTGTTCATAGAAATTGAACAGGTACCGTGTAACAAAAAAGTCATTGAGTTTTTTAAAATATTTGCCACTTTAATGTATGCATGATTGTACATATTGTTGCTTTATTTTTTCTAAGATATTTAAAATTTTGTAAGAACCTTGTTATAAATGGAAATAAATAAAGCAATTTATAATAAATATTAATGCATTTATTCATGGTTAACATTGCACTTCTTGTGTCTAATTCTTCATTTTCCTCAACTTGTTTATAAATTGCCAGAATCGAACCAAATCAAACTCAGACGCATTCATATACTAATGCATTTTGCCCGTTTGTTGCTGACCGCCGGCGCGACCTCTCTTTCATCATTTAAGTACGGCCGCAAACGCGCACATGCATAAATCTGAGCTTACACTGACTGCATGCTCGCTTTTTGAACGCATACATACAAAAAACGATTAGATCCAGAGAATCGAGTCCGCTGTGTTGCTCACCATACGCAAGCAAAGCAGACAAAATAATGACTTGCAGCTTATGCGCAGTATAAATTGAGTGCAAAGCCTTGAGTCGGGCGAGCTCTGCGAACCGCTCATTGCGCTGTTTTGTCTGGATGTATCCAATCGCACGGTACTGAAAGATAAGATTCGACGTACACGGCGTGACTTCTTTATATTACTTTCTGCTTAGTGGTATTATATAATATAACATAATATAATCATTAAATCGTAAGGGGCTTCGATTAAAAAGATCTGTTCCGTCTCATTAAATCGCTGCTGGGAATCATCTTTTTTTTGCCCTTTTCTGTCCTAGTTTCAATAAGAGTGATTGAGCACGATAGTGGATAGCATGTGCAAATGGTTGCAGCCCGGTATGGAACTATATGAGGAAAATTTCGTTAAATTGGATACCCTTATAACATTTAAGTGCTATTGTGGCTATCTTGCTTAACAATATATTTGAAATAACTGCATATGTATTTCCATTAGCATAATTTGGCGCTAAGTTCACAATTGAGAAATTGTTTCATTTATAAATGGTTGATTGAACTACATATCCACAATAGCACTTATATTTTATTAGTGTGTCCAACATTCGCTTGTTCATTCTCTCAATATTAAAGAATTCCGTTATAGTTCTATGCAAGTATGTGTGTGTATGCGTTTATTTGAACAAAACGCAAAAGATGATTTTAAATACTCTTAGGGCCGGTTTCTCAATGTCCGGTTAGCGTAACTATCCCAAGTTTAGTCAAAATTGAGTTTCTCAATGTTCGGTAAGGGCTGTTGTCACATACAACGGAAACCGAAACTGAAACCGAATTCTTTTTTCGGTTTCGGTAGCTGGCTGATTTCGCGAGGGCTGCCACATACCATGATGGAATAACATAAGGTGGTCCCGTCGGCAGCCGAAGTTTTACGAAGTATACACTTATTTCAGTGCACGTTTGCTTGTTGAAGAGAAAGGTTGTGTGCGGACAATTTTTTTTTCTTGTTCATTATCCCTTAAGCGTGCACTAATATGAAATATTGCAAATTTTGTTGCAAAGTTGTGGAGGGATTAAGTCTTGTTCATGTACCGAAGTGTTATATGAAAATAAAATTGTGGGAACAAAGCCTGGGGTGCAGCCTGGCTAGACTGGATAAATTTGTTATTTCTTTTACTTGAAAATAAGAATATATTTTAAAATTAAGTACCGAAACACAAAATTTTGCATTAAGAATCAAAAACAGCGTTTGATTGGTAATTCCAAGCTATTAAAAAATAAACATTAAAAAAATTTCTCGTCTTTTAATTATAAACGGCACATTCAAACCTTACGGACATGCTAAGGGCTAATCAACAATCACATTGCCGCCTCACTCACACTCAATACGACACTCAGTATACTTTGTTCTGTTCACTCGCACTTATTGCAAGCATTCAATAAGTGGATGACTGTTGCCGACGGGACCACCTTATGTTATTCCATCATGCCACATACAACTGAAACCGAACGGAATATATGGAAAACATAAAGAAATGACCAGCGATAAGTTGGCTGCGTTTGTAGAAAACAGCTGATCGTCCGTTGCCAGCAACCGAATAAAGTCAAATTTGTTTGTTTCGGTTGCAAATGTACTGAATTCGGTTTCGGTTTCCGTTGTATGTGACAACAAGGCTTTAGGGCTTAGCGAGCGATAAACTTAACTGATGCCTGAGTGCCGGCTAACATTTATGCTTCGTTAAAGGGCCGATATAAATATCGCTAAAATCATCGTTAGGCAAACACCTGACTCAAGCCGACACTTGCATTGTATTTATTATATTATTTTCTAAAATATTTTGATTTCAACATCATCTGCATGCTCCTCAGGAACCGAAACGTTTTTCTTACGTTGCCGTTTATATTTTACAGCCGGGCTCAATAAAATTAATGTTTTAAGCATTTGTTTCGAATTTGAAGTTACAAAACACAAATAGCTGATATCCTCGTAATGGGTTGGCAGCACTATTAGAGCGATAGTAACTGAACGAAACAGGTTAACTTTGCATTGAGAAAATCTAACTGATTTCACACGAGCATTAAAATTATGCCGAGATTAACTAATTGGCACTTTATAAATATTGTGGATATGTTGTTCAACAATATTTATTTATTAATTTATTAATTGTCAGCTACGAGCAGCTGACATGAAATCAAAATAAATTCAAATTAAAATATCGTAAAAATAATAAAACTAATACTATAATATAAAATTATAAGTAAATCTGATATTAAATAAAAGGTTATAAAGTTAAAGCTCTAGAAAATTCACCAAGAAAATAAGTGGTCCAACATTTATTGCGTGGATTGGGAAAAACCCAGAAAACCCCAATCAGACCAGTGGAAGATTAAATACCATTAATGGTAACGATTAGATAAAGAAAAAAGGATCGATTGTTATAGTACTGGAGTTAAGGTTTCCAAAAAAACACGCAAATAAAGCCCATTATAGTCAGAACATATAAAACGAAATTATTCATGAATATAATAGTTGCTCGAGCAACGATCAAGGCTAAGTGGTAAAAAGTTACGGGTAGATCTAATAGGAACGTTTAATTTTATTCGACTTAATAGAACTGATGAGTCGATTTCACCATTAAGTAGATTAGTGATTAGGAATACTACTTCATGCATTCTACGGCTCAACAGAAAAGGAAGATTAATTAAAAGAAGTCTACTTAAATGTGGGAATTGGTCTTTCACAGGAACCCAGTTAAAACTTCTAAGCGCAAACAGAAGAATATTTTCTGCACAGATATTGCGGGGACCACACACAAGATCCATACTACAGAATGGGACAAACTAGGGATGTATATTTCGTTTTACTGGTGTAGGGATCGTTAAACTCTTTTGACCACCGCTTGATGAATCCAATGACATCAGTGGCCTTCTAGACCATCGACGATATGTGAGAATCAAATTTTAATTTACTATCAAGAGTGACGCCTAAATCATTGACTGCGTTCAGGGAACTAAGCGCTTTACATACCTGTCTTGTAATCGTTCGCTGAACTTTCTGCTTGTTCGCTTTTGCGCTTACTAGTTACAGATCAGCTGTTAATTGTTTTGTGCAAATGGAACACTTTCCGATGAACAGAACCACATTCGAGGTAAAAATATACAGATACCATTTCGAATTTGTATAATCTTATACTTATGTGTTAACATTGCAAAGTCTGTTAAATGCTATCCAAACTAATGTGCAAAACCATGTGCAACGCTAAGACAAGTTTTCAGCGATTAATACTGAGCGCTTAGTAAGGAGCTGCTGACTGTTGTAAGTTACCAGAAAAGCATCATTATAGGTGGAACATGGATTAAATAGCAATGGTGCAGGTGACTTCCCTGAAGAACACCAGTGGTAACAAAAATAGATTTTGACACAGATGATTTAAAAACTACTTTTTGTGTTAGGCCCCACAAGTACTCAGAAAGCCACGGCAAGATTTGCTGGATATCTAATAATATTTAATTTTTAAAGAAACAAAGAGTGACTAACACAATCAAATGCCTTACTAAAATCTGTATAAACGACGTCAGTTTGCATTTTTGCCTGAGACCCTCTGATAACATGCAAGGTGAATTCAAGAAGGTTAGTGGTAGTACATCTTCGCCTAACAAAACCGTATTGGTAAGGGAATAAAATTGAACTACACTTGTGCTGTATTTGAGAGCATATAATTTTTTCAAAGACTTTCGGAATGGCAGACAACTTGGATATACTCGAATAGTTTAAACTTTAGACTTAGAAGAATTTTTATGTAGTGGAATAATAAAAGATTCCTTCCAATACCAGGAAACACAGCTGAGTCAACCGACAAGTTAAATAATGTATGTAAGGGTTTACAAAGTGAATTCGCACAGTATCTACGTATACAACCTGGCAGTCCATCTGGAAAAGGCAAGAAACCAGGTTTGATAGAGTAAAGATCACTTAACAGCGTTCACTCAGCAACAACTGGGATATATATGCAATTTTGACGTTTGAACTTGAAAAGAAATTTTTTATACATTGAAACCATAAAATGGGTAAAAGGGTATAATGGTTTTGTGCAAAAGTATGTAACTGGCAGAAGGAAGCATCTCCGACCCCAAAAAGTATATATACTCTTGATCAGCATCAACAGCCGAGACGATATAGCCATGTCCGTCTGTGCGCCCGTCTGTCTGTCTCAGAGACTACAAGAGCTAGAGACTTCAGATTTTGAATAAAGTTCTCCTATACCATAAGCAGTACAAGTTTTTTTCAAATTATCGATAACTACTTTGGTTTCTGATATAAACATGGAATCGATTACAAATTATATCGAATTTGGAACATTAAAATATGGTGGTTGAAATAATGGGTAACGATAGAATTTTTCTTAAAATTTCGTCTAATTCGGTTAAGAAACACCGGAGATATCGTTAAGTTAAGAGTTTTTAGTTTTGTTTACATTGATAAAATATTTTATTAGCTTCGCATATTTTTAGGGCGCAAGAAGTAAACCGCAGCAAAATCTTATAATTCCCATTAAATTTAATATTATTTTTGCAACTGGGTTCAGGGTATCTTTCAGTCGTGCTCTCTCGACTAGAGCCTTCTTAATTGTTTAATTTTGATAATTTCCTCGTAAACCACGGTGGTTTATTTTCACTTGAAGAAAAAGTGAGGGGATCACAGATATCCAAATGCGAACTCAAAGTCCTGTAAAAATTGGCAATGGCAGTTTCTATATGACAAGAATAAAGGTGAGACCAATTAGTATGCTGAAGAATTTAGTAAAATAAGTTTTACGAAAACAACGGGTTCTTAAGGAATTATTATATGCTGGACTAGGGTTAAGACTTTCAAAGGAAAGTCCTAAAGATGGATGGTAGGTATCTTTGGGAAGCACTAGAGGGGGTACTCTACTAACATTACTACAATCAGAATCAGGAACAATTATTAAATCTAACATTTTATTACTACAGTAATGCACCCTGTTAACTTGTAGAAGGTCTTACTCTAGAAGGCCGCCGATCAAGTCATCAGAAATGACTGGTAATTGCGCCGAAGATGTGTCATTCACAGACTATACAAAATGTGGCAAATTAAAATCACCAACCACTATAAACAAGTTGCAGGGCATTCAGATGGGATATATATATATGTTATTATCAGAATGGGGAAGAATATATAAACAACTTATATACAGTGAGCGGCCGCTAAATAATATTTTAACACATATGAACTCAATATCCGGGAGATCATGATAATGAATCTGTTCGAGGGAAATACAAGAGTCAACAGCTATGAGAACACCGCCCCCCTTGCGGTAGGTGCGATCGCATCTGTACAGTATATACTTATTTGGCAAAACGGAATAATCAGAATTATTGGGCATTAACCAGGTTTCTGTGAGTGCAACTATCTGTGAATAAAAGGATAAGCTGTTTACATATAATTTAGAAAGTTTAGTGTAAAGAACTCGAACATTTTGATAGGCCAAGCTAACTACTTTTGTTAGTTTTTTTTTGCCGGAGTTAAGGCAACAGGGTGGCTAACAGGCGATGCACAACTGATCCTAATACCGTTATTATAATTATTACACCTATTCATATACTCTGTAACAATGAGCTTTGGTGGCCAAAACTTGTCGGAAAAGTTCGGGCGGAAGACTAAGTTTGAAAGAAGATATGGTTCGGGCTTGTTTAAATTTAAACTTTTCAACAGTAATAAGTGGGGAGTCTATTTTACTCTTAACGTAGGCACTAACATCGTCCAATAAAGTATCGGATGCCAGCTTTGACACGACAATAAACAAGAGGCTTGTTAGCCTCAAGTGTACCTACAGAAGGATTAATAGGCACACAAGCTGCGGAAACGGAGAGCACGGAAGTTAAGTTGTTTGCGGATTGGTTGTTTGGATTTCTTGCTGGCGAGTTAAATAGCATTTACGGGCTAGCAATTGGACCCGTTGGGGGATTTATGATTGGCTCCAAAAGGGGTTTGGTGGCCAAGACATGAGGGACAGTAAGCGGATTAGACCCCGAAATTTTTTGCGCTTAGGCGATTCATTCAACATCTTGCCGTTTTTTGAAGTTGATTCCAACTCATTAAATGAGCTATCTAGGTTATTAAATGCAGTATGCATTGATTAGAAACCTACAAAAGTTTTTCTCATATATTGAAAAGACTCCTTATCCACCTCATTGCAGGACCCACAATACCATTTAAGACCTGTGTCATCAATTAAGCAATCAGGTATTTTGGCCGTAAAGCAAGCACATTTCATGTAGATCACGTTGTCACACAATCTACACAGGGTAAAGTCTTGGTTGGATGTTTCAACCGGCTTGCAATTTTTGCAAACAAGCATATTATTTCATGTAAATCAATAATATGCTTTATAAATTTAAAAAAAGTAGGAATCAAGAATGTATGTGTAGAAGATTTGATGCTATGAGCACGATTGAACGGTAAAAACCAAGAGAGCGTGTAAGCGAAAGAGCTTGAGCGCGTTGACAGATATAACCGCAAGTACGTCGGATAAGAGCGGACGAAAGCGGGATTGGACTGATACTGAAGTACAAGTGCAAGAAAAATAGAAACGCTGTTTGTAGGCGAAAGAGAACACAGAATAAGCAAATGCAAATATATGTATTGCAATAATTGCATATTTTCATTAGCATAAGTTGGCACTAAGTTAACAATTGAGAAATTGCTTCAATTATAAATAGTTAATTGAACTGCATATCCACAGTAGCACTTTTATTTTATTAGTGTGCCCAACATTCGTCAGCACATTCTTTTATTGAAGAATTCCGTTATGTTATTCCAAAAAAGAGTTTACTCGAGTTGTGCGTCGGAGCTGACCCATGTTTGTTTACATGTAGGCATATGCAGGTCATCCAATTCGGGTTTCGGAAAGTGAGCTGTTCAACAGATGTTAATTGTATTTGTTTGGCAACCTGTTTTTTGGTTAGTTAAGTTTGCCATTTTACAATATGAAGTATTATACTACAGAATTACGCACTTAATTTTTTAAATTGTTTTGACAAAAATGGTAATTCAGCTGTTGGCACTTTTCACGCATTTCGAGCAGATTATGGGCGTCATAATCGCACAAATGAGCGATCTTTTGCATACACAGTGAAAAAACTTGAAGAAACTGGATCGGTTACAGATATTGTATAGCCTGGCGTAATCGTAACCTACGCAATCAGGAAAATATCGCAGCTGTGCTGAAAGTGAGGCTGAAGACACAAATCTGTTAATTTTATATCAAAGAGCCTCTTTGTGGAACAGGCAAGTGTACAGCACAGAATATACGCCAGTTAGGTATTAGGTACTGAAAAAACCAAATCAAAATGATTTTTCCAACTAAATTTTCTTGAGCGATGAAGCCCATTTGTGCTTCGGTGGATATTTCAATAAGCAAAATTGCCGTATGTGGTGCTCCTAAAACCCTGACATGGTTGAAGATCAGGCAATGCATCCATTTGCGGACCATTTTTATACTCGATACCGAAGGTAAAGAGTATATTGGGTTTGTGCAACGTCTGTCACGGTGTCTGTACGTCTGTACGTCCGTATAGGCGCAGCTTTTTTCCGCACCCTTTAAGCTTAAGACTTGACACTTTGCAAATGTCTTTATCTATGGCATAGTAAATTAAAGTGTCAAGATTCAAGCTCTACGATAACTAGGGGGCTGGCAAATCGATAAGTTCGAGAACTTGTTAGGTACGGGGGGGATAAGTGTAACCAGCTCGGAGGCCAGTTTTAGGGTAAGACCCGGAAGCCTGCGCGCCGGTCGGCTAACCCCATCCGCCCGCACCGACCAACAGCCGCGTCCGAGAGATTTCTCAAGGTACGAGGGTGAGGATTCGCCACGCGCAGAGTAGGACTCGGAATGCGTGCTCATCCCCCCCCACCCGACCACTCACATCTGCAACGCCTGGGTACTACCCACTTGTCGCTACACATGGAACCTACCCAAGAGGCAAGCGTCGCAGAATCCAGAGTAAAACTCGGAAGATTCGCTAGCATACCCCTCAGGTCTGCCTTATGGTGAGGCGCACCGAACTACTGGCTCAATGGGAAAAGGCGAACACGAAAAATACACGAATTCGCTCTACATTTAACATTTTTTTATATTTTTTTTTTCTTTTTTGTGAATAAAACATTTATACAACAAGGTGGATATGTTACCCTAGGGCCCCAACAAATCTCAGTGGGGCTGCCTGAGCAACCATTTGGCCCATTGAATATGGCCGTCACTTACCCCGATCTACCACCGTGTGGGTATGTACGTGCGCTTGTGTGTGTATGCCTGCGGGTGTGTGTGTTTACGTGGCTGGGTACGTGTGCGTGTGTACGCCTGTGGGTGTGTGCCGGTGTGGGTGTGTGCCTGTGTGTGTGTATGCCTGTGTGTGCCGTTGTGGGTGCGTGCCTGTGTGTGTGCCTGTGTGTGCCGGGTGTGTTTTTTTTTTTATTCTTTCAGCCAGGAGGTGAGAATCTTCAAAAGATATTGGCGGTCCACCAATATGCACGATTCGTCGACAATCGTCGACGCCTACGTACTAAACTCACCCCCCCCCCCCACACACCGCATCCCCCGCGGGACCCGCCGTAAAGTATTACTTCGCGATTAATCTGGATGCCTATTATGAGCTGACGCATACAACCCCAGTTGTCCTCCGACTCCGTCATGAACTTCAGCAAGTTCTCCGGTGATGGCACTGTACTTGTTCTTCCGGTGTAGCGTCTGCAACTGTTCAGAACATGCTCCGGGTCCTCATCCTCCCCTTGGCCGCACTGGCACACCGGGCTGTCCTCATGTTTAAAGCGGTGGAGATACTTCCTGTATCCTCCGTGGCCCCAGAGGAATTGTGTTAGGTGGAAGTCCACCTGTCCAACTCCGCGGCCAAGCCAATCGCTGACATCTGGGATCAGGCGGTGCGTCCATCTACCTCCGCTGGCCGCATCCCACCTCCTCTGCCACCTGGTCAGGGATTCCTGCCTTGCCTCCTTCTTAGCTTTTGCAGCAGTCACTCCCATGTCTCGCCGTGCTATGCGGATCCGCTTCGTCTCCTCCGCCAGGATGTCCACCGCCACCATTCCAGCCAGCACCAGAGCTGCGTCTTCGGAAACCGTCCTGAACGCAGATATGACTCGTAGCGCCGACAGCCTGTATGGGGCCGCCAGCCTCTTCTTCATGCCCATATTTGTGGATACCGCCGATGCCCATATAGGCGATGCATACAGTAGAATTGACGAAACTACTTGTGACAGCAGTCGCCTTCTACCTGCTTTCGGTTCTCCAATGTTCGTCAGCATGCCAGCTAGTGCCGCTTGTGTCCTGAACGCCTTTCCTGTGACATATCCGATGTAAGCTCGAAAGTTCAATCGGTTGTCGACCATGACCCCGAGATACCTGATGGCTTCCTTCGACTTCACGAGCGCATTGCCTACTCTAAAGGAAGCGAACTCCAAAACCTTTCTGCTCGTTATGAGCACTGCCTCCGTCTTTTGGCATGCTAGGTCCAGTCCGGCCTGCATGAGCCACTCCGCGATTGTTTCGGCTGCCGCGCTAACGGCTGCTTCAACCTGTTCGACTTTTTTGGCCACTACCACAAGCGCTAGGTCGTCTGCGAATCCGATCAGTCTGCACCCTTCTGGAAGTTGTAGTCTCAGGACGTCGTCGTACATCAAGTTCCATAGGAGGGGTCCGAGGACCGACCCTTGTGGAACCCCCGTCGCAACAGTGTGCCGCTTTAAGCCATCGTCCGTGTCATACTCGAGCACCCTCTCCGACAGATAACTGCTGATTATTCGTAGGTGGTAGTCCGTTTCTTCTATTCGGGCGAGCACATCCTGGATCCTTGTCCATCTGACCGAGTTGAACGCGTTTCTTATGTCCAATGTTACCACCTTCGTCCCCCCTCGCCATCTCGCTCCTGCAGTTGCATTTGAGGCAATCTCCACCATCATCTCTATTGCGTCCACCGTTGACCTGGCCTTACGGAAGCCAAACTGGTGCTCTGACAGTGCACCTTTCTCTTCGGCTACTTTCAGCAAGCGACCGTAGATTATTCTCCCGAATATTTTACCCACCGTGCTCAGCAGGCATACTGGGCGGTATCCTGAGGGTTCTTCTACGGGTTTCGTCCCCTTGGCGATGCCTTTTCCATTGCTTTGGAAACACTCCTTCCAGCAGGCACTCGTTGTAAACTTCCGCCATGATGTCCGGCCTTACCAGCGAGATCCTTTTCAGGACACTGTTGGGGACGCCGTCAGGGCCCGGTGCCTTCCTGTCACCAAACTGGCCCGCTGCCAAGATGACTACCTCCGGTCGAACTAATTCAGGTAGACCAGCGTGATGCCCTTGCTCTTGCACCCGTCTCAGCGGCTCGTGTGGGAATAAAGCCTCCACGATAGTGCCCAGCAGTCTTTGGCATGTCACGCGTAGCGTGGTCTGGCCTCTCAACCTCCTAGTCACCACTTTGTAGACAGTACCCCACGGGTCGACCTCCGCCTCGTGCGTATGTCCGTCTACTTCTCACTCTCACTGTTTCCTCAACTTTTCATATGCCGTCAGCTGCTGTTCAAAACTTCCGCTGTGGTTGTTGTGCGTGGTGGTGGTTGTTTTCGCCACATCCACTACATCTGCGCGCTGGGTGCGTTGGTGTTGCTGCTGTTGCACCGCAGTCGTTGCACACTGTTCTGCTTGCGTCTCGTTGTGGCTCACTGCTGTGGTTGTTGTTGCTACTGCTGCTGCACGCTGAAAACGCTGCACACTGTGCCGGTTGTTGTTGTTGCTTTTGTAGATGTCTTGTTACTGCTGTTGTTGTTGTTGCTGCTGCTGTGGTAGCTGCCGCTGCTGTTCCAGCTGTTCCACAGTGCTGTGGTCCGCTGCTGCTGCATGCTGTTGCTACTGCTGTTGGTCGCTGCTGTTGTTATTGTGATATTTGTCCAAGAGTTACTTGTCCCGATCGATTGCAAAACTCCGCGCAAACTGATTTTGCCAAATCATTGCGTTTTTGCCGACCAGCTCTCGGTCTTATTCTTTATACTATCCGGCTTTTTATCCGTCTCGCTATCCGTCTTATCCGAGTAGGGGCGAGCTTTTGCGTTTGCACGCGCGCAACGACCAGCTTTTGCGTGTGAGCAATCGCTCGATGAGCGGAGTATAAGGTTACGCACACATGACGTCACGGACGAAACATGAACAATGTGTGGTAGTTTTCACTACCTCACACCCTCTCCTTACTTCGGGTGGCGGTGACGGACGGTGACCTTCCCGGCTCCAGATACCTTGACATGGAAGGCGTGGCCGTTCATCTCCATTAGGTATTTCCACCCTCGATGGGTGTTTCGCCG
>JAWNNU010000712.1:0-16391 GCA_035044585.1 Scaptomyza polygonia | reverse complement strand
GTCTGAAATTAGTTTGCACGCTGCTCTGCGGCCCGGGTGCGCTAGATTATGCAGCTTACGCATAACCTGATTACGTAGTGGCGCAGGAATGAATGGTCTAATCTTGTTGTCTTTGGCATCACAATAGAGAGACGATTGAGAATCTAGTAGATTGATCTTCTTTAATTGAAGCGAAGTATCGTTTTTGTTGAGCAGCCTCTGCAGCTCTGCGTCATTCTCCTGAGCAGCAGCGATCGTCTCAAAATCAATTTCGATTATCCTGTTGATTCGCGAGAGGAAATCTGCTACTTGGTTCTCTTTGTCGGGCACATAACGTATGTCCGTGGTGCATTGGCTGATAAACTCCAGCTGTGTGCTTCGTTTGGGTGGTGTTTTATCGAGTTTTTGGGAAAAAGCGAAAATAAGTGGCTTGTGATCCGTGTAAACTGAAAACTGTCTTCCTTCCGAAAGAAACTGAAAATGTTTGATGGACAAGTAGATAGCTAATAGCTCTCAGTCGTATGTAGCATATCTGTATTGCGCTGAATTTAGTTTCTTTGAGAAGAAACCTACCGGTTGCAGTTTGCCAACCAAGGATTGATGAGCCAATGCGCCAACAGCGTTGTCAGAGGCATCTGTTGTAAGTGACAATGATGCATTGGGTGCTAAGAAAGTTAGTAAGGTTGCGTTGGCCAGTTCATCCTTGCATGCTTTGAATGCGTTAAGTGCATCGTCTGTCCACAAAACTGTTGATGTATCGTTTTTCTTATTGCCTTTGATGAGAGACTGCAGCTTCATTTGATTTGAGACTGCACCTGGTACAAAAGATCGATAAAAGTTGATCATCCCCAGAAATCTTTTTAACTGGTATGCTGTTGTCGGTTGATTGAAATCCCGAATAGCCGCGACTCGCGATTCCATTGGCAAAAAGCCATTTGCGCTTATTGTATGCCTCAGAAAGTGTACCTGGGATTTTCAAATTGGCATTTGCTTGCGTTGATCGTCAGTTTGTTATCTCGAAGTCGCTCGAAAAGTATTCGCAAGTGTTGCTTATGCTGATACATGTCGGACGAAGCTACCAAAATATCATCGATGTAAACAAAAACAAAATCCAGATCACGCAATATGTCGTGCATGAATCGTTGGAATGTCTGCGACGCGTTGCGCAGACCAAATGTCATGTAACAGAACTCAAATAATCCAAAAGGAGTAGTAATTGCTGTTTTGGGAATATCCGTTTCCTCAACCGCAATGTGGTGATATGCTCTTTGTAAATCAATGATCGAAAAAATTCGTTTTCTGTACAGAATATGTGTGACGTCAGGAATGAACGGCAGGGGGTAACGATCGGGCACTGTTTTTGCGTTTAATGCTCTGATATCGCCACATGGTCTCCATTCGCCATTCTTTTTACGCACCAAATGTAGTGGACTGGCCAAATTGCTGCGCGAGGGACGGCAAATGCCTCTTTCTAGCATGTATGCAAATTCCTTTTTCGCGGCAGCCAGCTTTTCGCCTGAGAGCCTACGTGGCCGTGCAAAAGCTGCAGATCCCTTAGTCTCGATTACGTGTTTTACATTGGAAGGTGACGGATGTTTATTGTGGTTGTGCATGGTCAGCTGTTTAAATTCGTCTAATAGTTTTGCAACATCGTTGTCCAGAATATGTGATACTATTGTCTTTTCACATATCTTCGATGCGGCTCCTTGCACTTGAAGTGATGTTTTTGCGTCGATTAATTAGCATCGTTTGCTATCGACTAACAAATCGTAGTGGCTCAAAAAAGCTGAACCTATGATTGGTGTTGCAACGTCGGCTAAAATGAATGTCCAAACGAAATCACGGCGAAGACCGAGGGAAAGCTTAAGACGCCTTTCTCCGTAAGTATTGATGGGCGTACCGTTTGCCGCAAATAAGTTGAAATAACGGCTTTTAGAGTATTTATAATTTTTTTGTGCTGGAAGTACTGATACATCCGAATCCTGTGTCGATTAGAAATTGTTTTTGGGTGCCCATGTCGAAAATCTGAATGCGGGCTACGTAGCCGGTGTCTTCTGATTCGGTGGGCAATGAATCAGAAGAATTTTTTAGTTTTTTGATTTGGTATCATACGAGCATGGCGGCTTGCATTTATTGGCCTTGCTCCCAAATTTTGCGTGGTACCAGCATGTAGAAGGAGTCGCCTCACGGCTTTTATTACCGAATGAGCGGTTCTGTGATCTCGAACGCGATTTTATAGATTTTTCTAGACGCTCCAGTCGGTCCACAAGCTCATTGATTGCGGATGGTTGTGCAGCAGGTGCAGTAGCTGAGGCTACACCGTTTTGCGAAAATCCTCCAACTTCAAGTATTTTGTCAGCCAGTTTTGCTAAACCGAGTAGGTCGTCATTCGATGCTTCAAGAATAGCTCGTGCTTGAGCCGGCAGACGTGGCATCCACAGGGATTTTAAAAAATCGTCGTTGATACGGCCCTTAGCCAGACCTCGAAGCTCATTTAGCAGTTGTGTTGGGCGACGGTCACCAAGCTCGACATCAGACAAAAGTTTCTGCATCCTCTTCTGCTCACTGGAGAGAGAACCGCGTCTGTGATTTGTGCTACGACGTGTGATTCCATGGCAGCCACAACTGTATGAAATTTTGTCTGATCTGCAGTAATTCCAGCTATGCAAAATTGTGACTCGATTTGAGCGAACCATATGTCTGGTCGCTCTGCCCAAAATGGTGGCACCTTAACTGCCACACGATTGACTCCAGTTTGTGAATCCATGATGACTCGACCTGGAGATGTGAGTGGAGCCTGCTCGATTATTGTCTTATCTAAAATGTCCTGATTTTCAGCCATTTGCACGTTTTCACAAAATTGTGAAATTCACTCTGGCGCGTGTGAGTGTATGTGTGCTTGAAACACCCTGTGTTGCGTGGCGTCGCTACACAATTTCTGCGCAATAACTTGCCGTGGTATTTTACTTAAGAGAAAGATTTACGTCGGGGTCACCAGTTATCGCGGATGGGTGTGCGATAATAAATAAGATGACTCTCTCAGAGTAACTGGTTTAAGATTTAACTTTATTAAATAAACTTTATTTGCAATATCTATTCTGTGCAGCGTGACGCTATTGTTCGGTCGTCGAGATGACATCTTTTTTATGTCGTTTTTTATCATCGATAGTTATCGACTATCGTGTCAGAGCTGCCAGATCGCTACAAGGCCTTGACATAACCAACGTTATCAAAATATCAAAAATCAAACTGGCTTAATGAATTTCGTGATCGGATATTTATCCGGAACTATTACTTCTCAAAAAAATAAGCTTATGCCATACAAATTATCTTAATTCAATTAATCACTCTATTAGTCTTGTTAAAGTACAAAAACTGTAAATCAAAAAAAAAAAAAAACCCCTCAACATTATCACTAAATAGTAACTCCAAAACTGTGCTGTTGCTGCACTGGTGTTGCGCTGTTATTTTGCTGCCGCTGCGCTGTTGCTGTGCATCTGCATATACCACGCGTTGCTTCGCTGTAGCTGCGCTGTTACTGCGCTGTTTCTTCGCTGCAGCTGCTCTGTTGCTTCGCTGTAGCCGCTGTGCTGAAGATGATCACGCTGACACTGTGGTTTCTCTTTCTTAAGCGCAAGCGCCTAAGCTATCCAGACATTAAGCCTTGTCAGCGGTGGTTAACATTGGCACTCTATCAGTTGGCTTTGACAGTTTTTTATTTTTTGGTAGGCCAATATATAAAAACGTGTCTGCACTTTGTGAGGCTATAATTAAACTTCTACTGCCGTCGTTCGACAAATCCAACTCGTTTTACTTTTCATCGGGAAGTTTTCTCCACGCTTGCAAAAAAATTGCTATAATAATAAAAGCCCTTATTCAAAAGGGGTCATTCCCAAGCTTTTCGATGTGACTCTGCCACTTTGCAAAGTTAACTTTTACATAGTTTAAGGATGCCACTATGGTAAATTAACATCGCCACGATCAGCTGTTGACTATTTACTCAAATAACTTAAACAAATTAATTACCAAAGCAGCCGTAACAAGGCATTTGCAAAGTTTCAAGCCTCTAGCCTGAAAGGTGTGGAAAAAGTTGCGTTCATACAAACGGACGGACGGACATTGTAAAAACCCAATTTACTCTTTACCTTCGGTAACGAGTATAAAAATTAACAGAAGCCGTCGAGTTGCCTTCTAATTTGTTAATAATGAGTTTAACTTAAACAAACATGAAAGGTCGCACTCACACATTTTGCTAAGTGAGGCGCAAAAGCGACTAAAATTTACGAGGGAACTATCTAAGTTAAAAAACGTGAAAACGAGATCATATAAAAAATGTAAAAAGACTGGAAATACTATAGATTTATCCTTGTATATAATAGCAAAGTTAAATTTTATTTCTGTTAACACTTTTGTTACAATTACCATCTCAATCATCGCAGATTAAATTTTTCCCGTGATCCGGAAACGTTATATACATTTTTTAAATCAAAACGTAAATCTTTTTGCTTGCTATCCTTGGTTTACCTGGATAATAAAAAAGCATATTCAGATCAGGCAATGGCTGATCTATTTGCTGAGTATTTTCAATCAGTATACTCATCGAGTTTATATAGTTGCAATAATTCCTATCTTTTTCAAGTTCAAACGTCAAATTGCATAAATGTCCCAGTTATAACTGAATGAAAGCTGCTTAGTTACCTTTACTCTATCAAACCCGGCATCTTGCCTGGCCCAGATGGAGTGCCAGGTTGTATACTGAGATACTTTCAAGATTCACTTTTTGACCCCTTAAATAAATTATTTAAGTTGTCGGTTGACTCAGCTGTTTTTCCTGGTATAAAGAAGGAATTTTTATTATTCCACTACATAAAAAAGCTTCTAAGTCTTAATACGTTCAAAATTATATATGAGTATATCCAAGTTGTCTGCCATTCCGGAAGTCTTTTAAAAAATTATATGCTCTAAATTGCAGCACTTATGTAGTTCAATTTTATTCCCTTATAAACACTGTTTTGTTAGGCGAAGATCTACTACAGCCACCGTAAAGGCCTGTACGCAGAAGGCCCGTACAGCGTACGGACCGTAATACACAAACTTTACTGACAGTAACGACAAGTGTTGAAAAATTCACATATTGTGGCGGTTGGTCGAATACTTTCTCTTAATAAATCGGAAAGCAACTGTGTTTCGTTGCTTGTTTACATTCGAATTGTACGCCGCCAAATCCCAATTACATATTTTTGGGGCACTGAGGGCACTGCCGCCAGCACTCCCACTTTTGGCGCTATGTTTAATCTTATACCTATAGCTATCGCGCAGACCTGCCCATTCACGTACTGCAATGAAAATACGAATATATTTTTAATATTATATTATTAAGTTGATTATTATGATCAATATACTTGCCATCTTTTCCCAATTCGGCGCCAATTTCGTCCCATGCGCTTTTTACTAAAATATTATTTGAGTGCGACTTGTTGGTTAGATCCCAGAGGACTGGCCGACACTCCATTGCCTTAATAAGCGCAATTTTCTCGCTCTCTTCTTCGAAATTCACGAAGCGGCTCTTCCGTGTTGACATTTTTTTAAACTTTTCGCTTCCGTAAATAGGTGCAGACAGCTATTTACGGCACCAATAACATTTTAACATTTTCATTGTTCAACACTGCCTTACGGCCCGTAACTAACAGTGCTGCGTACTGCGTTATGTTATTACGAGCCGTACGCTGTACGAGACCATTTTTTTTATATGAAGTTTTTCAGTCCGTACGCTGTACGGGCCTACTGCGTACAGGCCTTAAAGACGAACTATCGATAGTTTAACTCCCGATAGTTTATATAATATTTTTGCACGGGCATATTAATTGTTTTGGTGCAAAACTATAATTAAATGTGCAACAAAAGCAATAAAACATGATTTTAAAAACTAGCACGGAAATTTCTGAATTTATAAAATTGGAATAAACATATTTTATTGTGATATTAATTTGTTTGTAGCTGACGCTTAAGCTGAGCTTGTTCACCACTGGCACGGAAGAATTTATGTATGAAAACTGTATTATGCCCGAATATATTATTGAAATTTCTACATTTAGAAGCTATCAGTCATAACCGCATACAAGTTAACACCACTTAGGCGGGCATGGGCCAGCCGGATGCGCGTGCAAAAGAGTTGCGCCACTCAGCGGTTTGGAGTTCAACATAAGCAACAAAGTTGCATCCATCAACGGGGCAATATGATCCGTACGCCAAGTGGCCGTTGGAATGTCACGAGGCGCACGGTCAGCATTCTGCCGCATCGCTGCCCGCATCGCTGCCAGCAGTTGTAGCTTAGGTTATGCTTAGAATTGTATTCAACAATCAGTTTTGTAAGAACCTTGTATAGATCCAAACGGATCTGTGTTGCTAATCCAAACGGATTTATAATAAAATACAATAACGGAATTAACTTTGTTATAATTGGCGCCCAACCACAAAACTCCGTAACAAACTAACGCTCCAGCCAACGCCGCGAGTTATAGTTATGTTTCGTTAAAACATAATAATTATAAAATTATTATATTGTGAACTGTTTGCAATAAAACAGTGCAATCAAACTAACACTCCAGCCATCGCCGCGAGTACAAGTAAAACGTTTCGTTACAACATAATAATTATAAAATTATTATATTGTGAAAAAAAAACAATAAAACAGAACAAAGAGAAATAGTAACAATTGAGCACAATAGAGCACATCGTATGTTATGCTAATGTTAATGTTAATGTAAATGTAAGTCTATGTATGCTGTGTATGTATCGGTCCGACTACAGTGCTTAAACTTTATCTAGCGGCCGCTCACTGTATATTACTTTTTCATATATTCCTCCCCATTCTGATAATAACATTTACATATCCCATCTGAATGCCCTGCAACTTGTTTCGTCGTTGTTGACGGATATGTATCAACTTTTAGCGGTTGGTGATTTTTATTTGCCACATGTTGTATGGTCTGTGAATGACACAACTTCGGCGCAATTACCGACATTTTCTGATGATTTTTTTGATGGCCTTCTAGAGTTAGGCCTATCACAAGTTAACAGGGTACATAGCAGTAGTAATAAAATGTTGGATTTGATATTTATTTCTGACTCTGATTGTATTAATGTTAGTAGAGTACCCCCTCTAGTGTTTCCTGAGAATACCTACCATCCAAACTTAGAACTTTCCTTTGAACTTCCTAACTTTTAACCAGTATCTAACAGTTCTTTAAAGACCTGTTGTTTTCCTAAAACTAACTTTACTTATTTGAATGACCTTCTGCAGCATACTTATTAGTTTCACCTTTATTCTTGTACTAATATAAAAACTGCCATTGCAAGTTTTATACAAGACCTTTTATCGCATTTGGACAGCTGTGTTCCCCTCACTTGTCCTTCAAGTGAAAATAAACCAACTTGATTTACGAGGGAACTACAAAAATTAAAAAACGCGAAATCAAGATCCTATAAAAAATTTAAAAAATCTGGAAATACAGTAGATAAATCCTTGTATATAAAAGCAAAGTCTAATATTATTTCTGTAAATACTTTTTTTTATAACAATTATCTCAATCGTTGCACATAAAACTTTTTCTGTGATCCAAAACAGTTTTATAAATTTGTTTACTTAAAACGTAAATCTTCTTGCTGCCGATCAGGCAGTGGCTGATATATTTGCTGAGTATTTTCAATCAATATACCCATTAAGTTTATCAAGTTGCAGTTATTCCCATCCTTTTCAAGTTTAAACGTCGAATTGCCTATGCGTCCCAGTTATTGCTAAGTGCGCACTGCTGAATGACCTTAACTCTATCAAACCCGGCTTCTTGCCTGGTCCAGATGAAGTGCCAGATTGTATACTTAGATATTGTGCGGATTCACTTTGTAAACCCTTACACAAATTATTTAACTTGTCAGTTGACTCAGCTGGGTTTTTTGGTAAATGGAAGGAATCTTTTATTATTCCACTACATAAAAATTCTTCTAAGTCTAACGTTAAAAACTAAAGGGGTGTCTCAATTGCAGAACTTATGTAGTTCAATTTTATTCCCTTATCAACACGGTTTGGTTAGACGAAGAGATACTACTACCAACCTTCTTGAATTCACCTCGCATGTTATCAAAGTGTTTCAGGCTAAAATGCAAACTGACGTCGTTTATACAGATTTTAGTAAGGCATTTGATTCCGAACTCATTCTTTGTTGCTCGAAAATTTAATTATTATTGGATTTTTAGCAAAATTCTTGTCGTGGTCTCCGGAGTACTTGTGTGGCCGAACACAATAACAATAACACAATTTTGATGCCACGCCCCCACTGGTAAGTTCTATCGTTACCATTTTTTCAACCCTAATTTTTACATTTTTCAAATTCGATATTTTTTGTAATCAATTTCATGTGTAGATCGAAAACCATAATAGCTATCGATAATTTGAAACAAACTTGTTCTGCTCATGGTATAGGAGAACTTATATTCAAAATCGGAAGTCTTAGCTCTTGTTGTCTCTCAGATTGACGCGTTCATACAGACGGACAGACGGACTTGGCTATATCGAATCGGGTATTGATGCTGATCAAGAATATATATACTTTATGGGGTCGGAGATGCTTCCTTCTGCCTGTTACATACTTTTGCACAAAAATATTATACCCTGATTTACCCATTTTATGGGTTCAGGATGTAAAAAGGTGTTGACACATCGCCTGTGACTTCGAGCACTCTTTAATGTTTTTAAAATATTTGGCGTCTTCATATAAACATGTTTTTGTGTGATTATTAGTGCTTAATAATTTAATTAGAATTATTAGCTGTAATAAATATAGAAATAAATTATATATATGTATACTAGCAAACCCGGCGAACTCCGTCTCGCCACCAAATTTTATTTCATTTCACAACAGTAATGAATTCATGAATTCATTTCGATTACAAAAATGTAGTGTTACTTAGTTGAACTTCTAAAAAATGAAATAAAAGTAAATCCAAAGTAACTACTGAATCGAAGCGTTATACGTGTCCGCAAATTATCCGTTTCATTGGAGTGCTCTTTTGTAAACCACATTTTTTGTTTTTTGGTCTGACGTTAACACAAACAAAGCGGATGGTTTCCCAACTCGTGAACACGCAACGTATAATTGCCATTGTGAAAAACAATAATTTTCTAAATTTATCCCGCAAACACTAAGCGATTGGCCTTGCGACTTGTTAATTGTCATTGCGAACGCATGGCGAACTAGAAATTGCAATCGTTTGAAGTCAAAAGGAACATCAGTCGGAATCATTGGTATTCGAGGAACATATACACTTTCACCTGCGTACTTTCCTTTAATAATGGTGGCCTCAATCAAATTCGGCATAAGTCTTTTTACCGAAAGTCGAGTACCGTTGCAAAGTCGTGGTGGATTTAAATTACGCAATATCATAATAACTGTACCAACTTTGAGTTGCAAGTTATGTGGTAGAAATCCTGGTAACTCCAGAGAGTTTAAAAACTCCGTTGGATAATTTACAACATCATCGGGATTTGTTATAGAATCAACGGATTTGTATGTCACCAAATCGCCAGCAATTTTTGATTGAATGGTGAAATTCAGTGCGTGTACATCATTATTCTTTGCGGTCAGAATTGCTCGTTGACTTAACCAAGCATAGTTCTGACAATTCTCACTAATGTTTGGGAAAACATTTTCAATAAGAGTCTACGAATCGGCAAAAGTCGTTGGTAAGTGTAATTAATCCAGATGTCGCATCAACTGGGACTTTTCCATTTCCAATAGCTAACAATTGTTTTGAAAATTGTGCAGCACTTTGATCATTTTGAAGTTGAACTCTCATATTATTGGTTAACGATAATGTTTTTACGTTATTCCATAAGGATGATGCCTTCAAGCAAGCATTCAATTCATCTGCAGGTGTTCCACGGGGAATTACTTGCAACGTCTGCCTGAAATCGCCTGCCAACAATATCATCAAGCCGCCAAAGATTTTGTTATTTCGCTGAAGATCTTTCAGTGTGAAGTTAAGTGCTTCAAGTGATTTCTTATGTGCCATTGTGCACTCATCCCAAACAATGAGCTTGCATTGCATCAGCAATTTTCCCATTGCACTGGATCTGGAAATATTGCATGTTTGAGTATCAATTCTGTTTATATTGACTGGCAACTTAAGCGCAGAATGTGCAGTACGACCGCCATCTAGAAGAGTCGCCGCAATTCCAGATGATGCTAACGCCAAGCCAATGTCACATCTCGATCGAATAGTGGCCAAAATCAATGAAATGACAAATGTTTTCCCTGTTCCTCCAGGTGCGTCCAGGAAGAATAGGCCACCAGTATTATTGTCCACCGCTTGCATTAATGTTTCGTATACTTGTGTTCGCTGTTCATTCAGCAACGGCACATTATTTCGAAAGAATTCCTGCAATGTATCAACATTGTATTGCAGCTCTCGATTTAATTCTAGGCTGAATGCATCGTGCATGGATCAATTTGGCGCAGTCAATCCTACTTCAATCAGTAGCTTGTTTGCAATAGTCGAGCATTGATCCTCAATCAGAATCAATCCTTCGTTGTAGATTTCATCGGTCATTTGTATGTCAGGATTATTCGTATGAATGCGCAAGCGATGCAAGATATCTTCACATATGTCGTCTTTGTATTTATTCCATAACTGAATTGGTTGTGATGGCGAAAATGTGGTGATGATAATTGCGAACAGCGTTCGTATTTGGTACGCATCTGATGAAACAACTGACTCCGATCCACATAATTTAAACAGTTCAACTTACAACCTTAAAGACAAATTCCTGCACAATACACGTGATTGATTTGATGGTTTCCAATTGAAATGTTGGGAAACGATTAACTTTTTTTTCAAAATTTCACAGTGAACAATACCTGTTTGTCACACGAAATCAACTGAGCTGAGAAAAATGAGTAGCTGTCAAACAATATTGATTTGTTGTACATGCTATGGCGCTGTATCTTAAAAGAGATTTTTCCGCTTCTCTGTTGCAATTTTTCCGGAATTTTCTTGGCTACAAACCTCAAGGAGCCCGAGACTTTTCCAACGAATGCAAAACCGTGGAAAACTGTTCGTGCGTTCAGGAGTTATAAAGCCATGGGGGAAATTTGGACTTAGTTTTATATAATAGATAATATACACGGTTTCTATTACACTTCTTTTATATAATTATTTATATTAACCAACTTGTTTAGAAATTGTCAAAATCATAGCAGTTGCGACAGTTCAATTAATGTCAAAACAATTAGCACTCATACATTCGAGCTGCATATGCATACATGAGTAAGAACACATGCAAATGCAAAGGCATCGAAAAAAAAATATCAAAAATCTCGACAAAGCCAGCCCAACCAAAAAATGAAACAAACTCACACGCTATATATATACTAATGCATTTTGCCCGTTTGTTGCTTACCGCCTACGCGCCTTCTTTCTCATTATAGAAGTGCGGCCGCAAACGCACACATGCATACATTTGAGCTCACACTGACTGCTTGCTCGCTATAATATGAATGCATACAGACAAAACTCGATTAGATTCATGGACTCAAGTCCACGGTCTGCTCTTGAGGCGAGAGTTTTCTGTAAGCCGCTCTCAGCGCTCTTTTCTTTGCATGGATCCAATCGCATTGGTACTGGATGATTAGATTCGCCGTACGACGTGGTTCCTTTATATGATTTTTTCCAGTGGTATGATTCTACCATAAACCATAATAATCATATTTTGCATTTTGTTAAAGGATATAAGCCAAATTACAGGACACATAAATGTGTCACTTGTTCCACAGTTTTATGAAAAATTTACATGCATTTTATAAAGAATACAAGAGCAATCCGTCGCATATTTTACGTTAAAATAAATATCAAAGATAGTGGGTGGATTGAAAAATGTTGCAGGCTATTTAAGGTGGAGCAATTGAAAGAGAAGGCCGGTTGAAAAAGAATTAATAATTTTAAATGTATTGACAGTTCTTTCATCTCTTAAGGAATTAGTTCGGTCTTCGTCTAGCCCTGCCTCTTGTTGGCAACTTTCCTCGTGATCTTCGTCTCAACGATATAATGGCTTCAGATGAGCTATACTGCTATTTTTCTTTCCGGAACGGTCCATCGCATTTTTATTTATTTATTTTTTGTCAGCTATAAGCAGCTAAAAAAAATCATAATTAATTTAAATTAAAATGTAAAAATAATTAAGAATAAAATATAAAACTATATAGAAATCTGAAAGTAAATTAAGTTAAAACATTAAAAAGTTAACGTTAAAGCTTTGGGAAGCTCAACAAATAACAAAGTGCTCCAAAATTTGTTGAGTGGATTGGGAAAAATCCATAAAAACCCAATCAGACCAGCGGTAGATAAGGAAAAAATATATAAAAATTAGGGTGTGTAGAACCAACAAGAATTCATATAATAGAGTATTCAATTGCAAAAGTTCTGATAAAGAGTTTTGAAGTCGTTTAGCAGCTACCACGCTCTCAGAGAGAGATATCGCAGGCTAGTTTTACTTAAGTCGTGAGCCGTGAGCATATCGCGTCAGTCTGCCATACTGTATGTGTGCGCATAGCTTGTTTGATTCTCTTCTTGTGTCCCTTTTCTTTGTATACCTGCTTGCGTGCGTTTACCCAAATCAACGAGATGTTAAACTTATAGAGGGTTCAAACAGCCATATTCCAACCAACCTAACATTTCTGGAATCTGGCAATTTTACTCTCTCGGGGGACTGCCGTTTGTTGCTTCATGAATTGTGGGCGAATTCGATGTCATTCGGCTGCGGCTGCGCGCAGTAGCTTCTGAAATTGGCAGCGATCGCGCTCACACACACAGTACGGCTGGGCTGGCTGTGCTACGGCAGCTCATCATCGAATTCGCCCACAACTCAAGAAGCAACAAACGGCAGTGCCACGAGAGAGAAAAAAGCCGCACAACAGAACTGGTAAGTTAGTTGAGAAATCGCTGTTTGAACCCTCTATAAGTATGAAATCTTGTTGATAGTAATACTGTTAATTTAGATAAGTATACATAATTAGTGCATAATACAACACTAATTAAGCCTATTTTATGAAAAATGTCAATAAATCACGAAATAGATAGATAAAGTTATGTACATATTAGAATAATATCATATATTTGTTTGACCCCCAAAATATTCCTTGTATTAAATGATCTTATAAGCTACTAAAACATTCGAGGTCTGTAACAAGAAGAGTATAAACAATAGCATTAAGTCCTCTAAAAGTAGATACATATTTAAATAATAATCACCAAATTTTGATGTGAATTTTCATAGTTCTTTGGTTTTTAATACATGATTCAAACAATTATATAACAGTAGTAACAGTAAATAACTTTGCTAGGAAAACAGGCCTGTCTGTGGTCACACCTAAGCCAAACTGACACCTGTGCACTACGGGCTATTTAACTTATTTTGATTTTTATTCAAAAATCTATATTTCCTTTTTTTACATTTTTAATCGTTAGTGTGCCATACTTATAATGTTAATATACGCGGTTCCTGCAAATAAATAACTTTATCGACTTTATTTATATGTAATGGGTAAAAATTGTGTAAATAAGTTGTGTAAATTTCGTGTAAAAGCGTTTCGTACAAACGGTTACGGATTCGACAGTGGTGGGGAATGGGGGTTGTATGGGTGGGCGTGGCGTCCAAATGTTTGCAGCATTGGAAAGGGGGGTAGGGGGCTGGCGGCGGTATGGTAGAGCGTGGCAACCAAATTTTTCCTGCAGGTCTTTGTGGGATGTCAATTGATATTTTCTCCAAATTTGGTGACTCTATGGTAGCTCAGTACGGTTGGGCGGCATCCAATCTATTCAGATTTTTGGGTGTCGTCATAATCTTTTTTGGCAGCAAACAATGTGGAAGATATAGGCGTTTTAGATAACAAAATGCGGTTGGGCTCGGAGCGGAATATAAGGGTATACTAAAAAGGTGGATCGACTTTTGAACAATCCATCTTATCGATTAGCTAGACCCGCTGTTTAATTAGAACCCTAATCTTGGCACATAGTTTTTCCCGGCGTTCATACAGACGGACCGACACCATGACGGACATTGCATAATGGCAATATACTCTTAACCTTCGGTATCGAGTATAAAAATATGCAAAGGAAAATTTCATTATGAAAAAATAACCTCCTCGGATAAAATAAACTTAATTTTTGTTTTTGGTTGGAAAATAGTTTTCAAAGATGCTTATATCAACCTTGCATATCAACCTTTAAAAAACATTGCAACTCCGCAGGATGTAGAAAGGATAATATTTGGTGCCGTTATGTGCAATAAAAAATAAATACCTGCTAATATTAAGTGAATTCACCTGTTCGTGTTTTTGTTATTAAGAGTTTACTTAAGATAGATTTTTATTTGTTTGGCAAGATATCCCACGGACGTTTTATACTCGATACCGAAAGTAAAGACTATACTGGGTTTGTGCAATGTCCGTCATGGTGTCTGTCCGTATGTCCGTCTGACCTTCCGTATGTGCGCAAATTTTTTCAACACAGCTAGAGACTTGAAACTTTGCCAATATATTTGTCTATGGTCGAGTAAATCAAAGTGTCAAGATTGGCTTGCCATCTCGATAAATTCGATAACTCCAAATCGATAAAAAGTAGGAGGATAAAAGTTAGCGACCCCCAAACATCTGCTGTTCCGAAGCCACGCTCTACATTTGTCAGCCACCCCCTGCAATCAGAAACGCGTATATCTTCCACAGTTTTTTAATTAGAACCTACCAAAAAAGGTCTGCAGCAAAAACTTGGATGCCAACTCCAACCATACCGCCCAGAGATAACTTTTACCACCTTTTACTAATTTTGAGCTAGATTCACCAAATTGGGAATAAGGATAGAAATTGACATCTCAAAAAGATCTGCAGAAAACATGTTGGTGCACGCCCTCCCATACCGACCATTACCCCCTTTCCACACCATAACAAACTTTTAGCTAGTGTGACCAAATTTTGAAGGAAGATACCTTTTTGGCATCCCCATCCGAATCAGACAATCTATGAGACAGCGTGCACCCCTGTCGAATCCGCACCCCATTGCAATCAGGTCTCTTTTTATCGGTTTTATTACTGGTATCGAGTATACCGCAGTCGGTTGCATCCGACTGCAACGTTTCTACTTGTTATACCTTGAACCCATAGAATGGTTAAATCAAGGTATAATGGTTTTGTGCAAAAGTGTGTTACAGGCAGAATAAAGCATACCCGACCCAATAAAGTATATATATTCTTGATCAGCATCAATAGCCGAGTCGATATGGCCATGTCTGTCTGTCCGTCCGTCTCTCCGTCTGTCCGTCTGTATGAATGCGTAGATCTCAGAGACTACAAGAGCTAGAGACTTCAGGTTTGAAATATAAGTTCTCCTATACCATGAGCAGAACAAGCTTGTTTCAAAATATCGATAACTATTCTGGTTTTCGATATACACATGGAATCGATTACAAAAAATATCAAATTTAAAAAATGTAAAAATTATTGTTGAATTTTGGTCCAAATCAATTGGTCCAAAATCTGTTAAAAAACACCGAAGATATCGTAAAGATAAGTCAGTTTTAAGTTTTGTTTCAATTGATTATTATTTGAAGCATACTTTAAGGGCGCATGGAGTTTAATTGTTTGCAACTAGGTTAAGGGTATCTTCTAGTCGGGCTCTCCCGACTAGTGCCTTCTTAATTGTTTTTTATTTAAACTGCCTAAATTTTAATTGGTGTTATTATAAGCTTTATGTAAAAGTAAGCTTCAACTTATTCATTTATTGAAAGAAAATATTCAAACACCTAATGCTATCAGAAGCCACACAAAATAATTCCATCTTCGGAGGAAAACCGAAGGCACGACAACCAATCATCCAAGTTATGGAACTACTAAAACTTTGATGCAATAAAAACTATTTTATCGCAAAAAACTTATGTCGCGAATATTTAGCTGATGCTACTAAGCACATTTTCCAATTTGCAATAAACGTCAATGAAAGCCATTAACTTTTGGCAACTGCTATTTTGACATACGAGTGTTTTCAGCGTCCATTTGTTTTGTGTTCAAAATTTTAGACCCAAGATAAATATATAGATATAATGGTAGATATAAGCGTACCCAACAGCATACGTGTTAAGGAAAAATAAACAGACAAAACTGAAATGTAAACTTAAGCCAATAAAAAAATATCACAATAGTTCTGTGTCTTTTAAATGATGGGTTTCAATAAGTAATTAAAATATATTAGGTAATTCTGTCGAAGGACTTGTTTATATGATTTTAACATTTCATAACTCTGCCAAGAATTAGCTTAGAAGGAATTGACCATAACAATCGCGATCGCACGGAAACAAAAAACTTAGGAAT